>PVIC010015166.1:0-14019 GCA_004025085.1 Thryonomys swinderianus
GCTAACGTGCCCTGAGGGCAGCAGCTCCTGCCTGTGCCTAGTCCTGCTAAGAGGCTCATCATAAATCCTTGACTTCCACCAAGCATAGAATTTTCCTGGAGCAGCTCTCTGAAAATATAGCAAGGCCAGGGGAAAAGCAAACATTACGATGAAGAGCTTATCCATATTTTGCTGGTAATTTGAGTAAAACCTGAAGAGCCCTTGTAGCTATGTGGGTTGGTAATAAAAATTTATTTTCTCCATTCCTGTTAACAGTATCATGGTGATGGCTAAATTCGTGGAATGCTGCCTGTCTTCCACATGCTCAAGATTGTGATAAAAAAGAAATGAAAATAAGCTGGTATGGAGTGATATCCCAAATCATTACAGGAAATTTAGAAACCTGAGCACAGGGAGCAAACGCTACTCAGCTCCTTGAGTGACATGAGATCAAACAGAGGAGAACAGGGAAGTGAGACCTTTCAACCGCTGACTAGAAGGCTCCTGTCTACTGTTAAGTTCACATCTTATGGTTTTTGCTCCTTTACTGTAGCTCACAAACATCAAGGTCATTTATGGGTCCATCTGAAACGTGTCTTCAATAATGGAGATCTCATTAAGATGGTGTGTCTTACAGTCAGTAGCAGTTCAAGTGAATTTCCTAATTTTATCACACAGTGTTAGTGGACAATATTTTGTTAGTAGTATTTCAATCACCTAAGATTAGAAATCCAATTCTTGCAACCTAGAATAGTGTACAATACTTGATGCAGAAAACTTTTTGCATTATAAATTTTTCTACTGAACAAAACCAAATAAACATATTCTCACAGAGATTTCTAATCAGAGTTTTCAACAGACCATGTCCAGATCTGTACTGATGTCACTTCGCTACATAGGATACTGGTTTGATTCATTCACTTGTTTAACATGACCTCTCTTTTAGTATATTAGAAATGTAGTGTATCCCAAAACTTGCTCCTTCTTGCCAGGGTATAGAGATCTGAATAATTACTATCCAGTCTCAAGTGCTTTGTAGCAGCAATAGAAAAAGGAGCTATGAAGAAAATAATTTGAAGAATATTTTGAATAGTACACAAAATATGAAACATCACCAATAGAAGAGCTGAGAATATTCCAAAAATTTAAGAAAAGGACAATAGAATAATAATTTTTAATTTTAATTTTTTAATGTTTTGGAGACAGGGTCTCACTTTGTAGTTCAGGCTGGCCCTGAGCTCACTGTGTAGCCCAGGCAAGCCTTGAACTCAGCAGTCCTCCTACCTCTGCCTTCTGTGTGCTGGGATTACAGGTGTGGGCCACCATGCCTGGCAATTATTTTTAAAGTTAGTGAATTTAAGTTTCTCTGCTTGAGGGGAAGTAATTAATAAGTCCATTTTAAAGTTAATGAATCAAACAGGAGTTCCCAAGCAGAATACTGGTGATTGTCATACCAGGGACAGATCCACTCTCCATTAGTGAAATTCTTCTTAATTAAATTCCTTTTGAGAATATTTTCCTTTTTCATTCACTTTCTGTTTTTCTGGTGCCAAGAATCAAACTCAGGACCTTGCTCTTTGTAGACAGGGACAATGCCACTGAGCTACATCTCCAGCCCTTTCTTCAGATTTTTTAATCATGTCTTGGACAGCACAGAAATTTTTATCTTCCTCAAAATCCACACAGAAAAGTTTCTCTTCAGTGAGGTCGCTACATGACGATGGCTTCCACCTACAGTGACACTCAGTGTGATGTGCAACCTGTGGGGCCACCCAGTCACTTCAAACACTCAAGAGGAGTCAGTCTGTGAATCACCATTACTTTTCCTTTATTCAAAAGTGTCAGGTGACTACACCCCTCCAACCTGGCCCCCCTCTAAGCCACAGGAGTGAAACCAAAGACTATCATGATTCTTGTATTTTGATGTTTATATTTCAGTGGGTGATAGAGTTTAAAAAGTGTAGAGTAGGGAATGCACGAGTCTGCTGATGATTGTGAAAGGGAAATGCAGGTCTCAGTAAGAGCAGTGCTTGGAGAAATAGTTTTTTCCCTAAGCAAGACTATGCAAGGTGATAGCGTTATAACTGAAATTTTAATGTAGGGTGGAGTCCAGTGAGCAAGAATCAGGAAGATGATTCAGTGAAAAGCAAGCAGTGTGCAAATACACAGTTGTCAATAAAACTAAATAAAAGGAGGAGAATTGAAATTTACACATGGCCGAGTGTGGAATGAGGTCAGGCAAGGAGATCCAGGTGTGATGACCGAATCTAAATTTTTTAAGGTCACAGAAAAGACACATCGCAGTGCACATCCTTCTGAACACTCCTCTTTGAACCCACTCATCCCGTCCTTCTTGCCACTTTCTGGTCAGTTCCGGAAGGTCTCACTGGGGAGCATCCTCATGAGTTGGAACAAAACTATGGTGAATGCTGCTGCTCAGCGCCATCTAAAAGGAAGGTGGGCTCATGGCCCATGGCAGTGTGTTCTAACGCACTTATTCCCTGTGTCTGCCATTGTGGCATTTCTGACTCTTTGTCAGAGACAAATTGACCATGAAAAGAAAAAAGTTTTGAACTGATGCATGTCGTTAAGGCGGTTGTAACAGCACAACTCCAGACACCAAAGAAAGAGGACTCTAGAACTGCTTCAGAAATGTGAGGAATGCTGGAGTAAGTTCACTTAAAGTGAGGGAAACTAATGACAATATGGCTTTTGCTGTAGTATTTTTTAAAAAAAATTACATATTTATTTTTTAATCACAGCTTGTATGAAGATGGTGATCTGGGTAGTCATTAGAATCGGATAGAAATGAGGAACAGTAGCTGGTGAAACAAGCAGCTGTGGCTTTTCAAAAGAAGATTTCTACTATTCCACCAGAAGTTAGGCTGTGAGAAGTAAAGCCAGACAACAAGAGGGGGAGGTGTGGGCCAGAGATGATGTTTGCATGAGTGAAATGGTCATAGTGGCCCTTGGAAAAGAGTGGTGAAGTGGAGGTAAAGCAAAGAGGGCATGTTTTCTCCCTACTAATTAGTTGTTCTTATTCTTCAGTCCTTATGCCAACTGGATCATCATATTAATATTTAAATGCATGCACAGGACAGGAAAGTGCAATGCATTTTAGAGCAAAGGCTTAATCTTCATTTGATCTGGTTTTTTGGTGAGCGTATATTGTGTGCAGCATGGTATATTACAAATGTAAAATTAAAACCCATAAAACTTTATATCAAGTATATGTTTTATTTCATCTTTTATATATGGGAACTTTTTTCATAATGGTGAAAATCTCTTGAATAAAATCATGAAGATAAACAATGGTAGCAAAGAGTTACAAACATTTCATGAAATTTTCCTGCAATATGAAAGCTATAAGGATCTCAGCAAATGGAGCAAACTTATTCATATAGGCATATATAAATTTGATAAATAAAATATTTTACTATCAGAAGACATTATTTTATAAATAATTTTATGATAGAGAATGTGATTAAAAAGTAACACATTTTTCTGTGGTTAAACTCATCGATACATCCAAGTTTTGTTTGATTTGTGAATGTATTCACAGTGTTACTGATCACACGTAACTGATCCACAACATTGTCCACATCCCCATGAGTTTGCAGAGGGAAAAGGTGTAACTTGTCAGTGTTGTATCAGCGGTGTCTGTGGCACCTGCCGCAGGGTAAGTAATAGACAACAAAAGTGTTTGGAAAGGTAGACAGTTGATACGCATTTCTCATGACATTTTTACCATTTCTAAATCCACTCTAAACAGTTAAGGACAGAGCCCGGACAGTCTCTGCCTTCCTGTCTTCCTTAGACACAGGCACTACAGCTTGTCAGTGCACACAGCTCCTCAGTCAGACTAAAGTTGGCAGCAGGACAAGAATCTGGATTCATGCGTTACATTTAAACATGTCATGAACATTAGGTAATCCCTGTTGAGCTCAAAGACTCCTATGAATGCTGGGCATGGTGGCTCCCGCCCTAATCTCAGCACTCAGGATGCTGAGGCAGGAAAATTGCTGTGAGTTCAAGGGCCCTGAGCTACACAGCGAGTTCAAGGCTGGCCTGAACTGCAGAGTGAAACACTGTCTCAAAAATCAACAACAAGAAATCAAACAAAATAAGTAAACGGAAAGACTCTACTATGGTTCTATTACCGCCAAGGGACCGATTCTGTGATTCTTTTTAACATTGGGTCACCGTGTGTAACTGAGCTGGGAATTCCTATTTTGAAAGGCTGTGAGTAAATGCCATGCTTCACCCCTTGTTGGCAGCGCAGGGTGGGTCACTGTGCCCTTTGACCCGTACCTTCCCTGTCACCCCGGTTGGGGTCATTGGGAGGCTCACACCAGTACAGACCCACCAGGTGGGACTTGGAGCACTGCAGCCTGGGCACACTGCCCTTCTGATCCTGTTAGTCCCAGACTCCGGATTACCAGGAAATCGCTATGAATTCTGCTTGGGCATGTGCGACATTCTGTAGATCAGTGACAGTGACTCAGAAAGCGTGTCTGGGTCCCTGTGACGTAGAATTTGACGTTGACACTCAGAATCTAGGTAGTAAATATTGAGGGCGGTGCCCCCCTGTCCCATGCTGCACATGCCTTCGGTGTGCTCCCTTGAAATGCGTCACCGCGCTGTGATCCCAGCCATGTCTTTGGCTGGAATCTCCCATCGCACTGTGTGCACCTTTATACCATAGCCAAGGATGCCAGTACAGGTGACCATGTCCCGCATTCAGGACGTGGGACTCAGTTTGTGTATGTTCCCAGTTAGGGACGCACGTGTCTCAGGCACTGCCACGTGAGAAGATCAGGTCACCCCAGCGCCTTCCTGCAAGTCAATCCCTTTGATCTCTGAGGCTCTTTCTTACCTAGCAACATCTTTCCACTGAATCAGGTTAAAACCAAAAGAGAATGTCCACGATTTAAGGCACCCGTCAGATAAACACATTTTCTTTCTGCCTCCGTGAGTGTTGCAGGTTTCCTAGACTGAGGCATTTTGCACTAATAATGAAATGATTTTTTTTTAATCTTGGAACTTAAGATGACAAATGCTATTATTTGGACTTTGGAAAAATTTATTGGTATTTCACAGTTTTTTCTCTAATGTCATTAATAGAGAAAAAAAATTGTTCCAGAATCAGAGAGTACACACGGAACAAATGTGACTATTATGAAGGGAATCACTAGAAACGGGAGTGCCATTCAGTCATATGAAGAAATAATTATTTTCATGAATGATAGAGAAATGAAAACTAAGATATTTTTTCCAAATAGCCTTACTAAAAAATAATGAAATTATTTTTAATTAATCTAATTACATTTAGAGAAGAAGAAATAATAAATTTTTAAAATAACTTGAATAAACTTTCTTCCAGTTAGCTATTGATGTTTGGGTAGTCATTTACACTGAACAGCAATTCTTTCTGTAATCACCTTAGGTAAATATATTTATGTTCAGAGATTCATAAAACTACCAGCTGTGGTATAATTTCGTAGTCTTGCTTAGATTTAAAGCACTACCTGAAGATTTCCTCCCTTGAAGACTAAGGAACCATTCTTAGTATCAGTTTATGAAGCCTGGACATAATGCAGCAGGATTAGGCTGCCAGGACACATGGCAGAGCACAGATACCTGCTGTCCTCTGCACTGCAGATACCATTATGCTGACAGCTCTTTCACATATTGTGACTGTAGCCCACAATTTTCTTCAAGTTCCAAATCAAAACATGATTCTAAAGGGAAAAGAATGCCAACCATCTCTGGGAATAGTATTTGCCCTGTTTCAAAATTCATATTATTTCAGTTTCATGTGAGTCTTTTGCCTTCCTGTTAGAGTTTAGATGTGATGATAAGCAACAAATTTTTAAGTACACAATTAAAAATTAATGACACAGAAAATAGTTTGATATTCGAGTCATTTTTCCCTGGAACTTTAAATTGCTACTTCTTTAGAACTTGATTTATTATACTTGTGCTGTACCTAGAGAGACACTAACCACGCTGAAGTTACACACCAGATGTCCGCTCCCTGCCAACATGACTTCTAATGCGTCTCAGGCGACAGCTCTGCAAGATGGTGGAACGTGGATGCCAACGTAATGGTGCCCGTTGGGGACCAATTTTTACAGATGTTTAACTATAAAATATTATACAAATATTTCTAATGAGCTGTAATGCTGTTTTAGGCTACTGAAAAATATGATATATGAGAACTTTGGTTTCTCTGTACTCCATTAAGAGTGTGTGAATGATACAAAAACCAGCCAGGATCATGTAAAGTACCTCCATTTTTATTATTAAATCCTCAGCTGTATAAAATCTAGGAGAAGCTGAAACCAGTAATGACAACAAAACAACACTGTGTGGATATTTGGCTTCTGAATGGCAAACATGAATCAGTGATTTTAAATAGCATTAAGACTTTCTGTTCCCAAAATTCAGGGAGATCAACACTCTTAAATAATCACACATTACTTTCATTTTCAGGATACTGTGGGTATAATTAAAGGGAAGACATGTGTAGCATTGAAAATGTGACTATGCACATATTGTCAGATATCTTGCTTGCAAGTAATCAAAACCCACTCGGGCTAATCTAGGTGAGACTGGGATGTATACTCACACCCACACTCCAAACACACTCATACTCAGCACCGAAACCACCTGCACACAATCAGGCAGACTTGCTCAGAAAATGAAGAAACTTAGATCTGTGTGGAGGAAGAAGAATCAATATGGGAGAATCTCAAGTGGAAGAGCAATGTTTAAGCTGAAGAAGGGAATGGAAACATGGTTATATTTTGCTCAGCTTTTCATCCTACCACTGTGGTAAACCAGTATTAGTTGACTGACCCACTGATCATCATGAATGGCTCCTGAGAGTTTGCCCTTTTATTATCTACATAGTTAGACTTCAGTGCAAAATCACTTAGTGAAGCCGAAGCACCTGCTCAAGGACTTATCATTGGAAATATGGTCATAGGAGGGAAGCTCTGCCCATGTCCAACACCTTAGAAGCAAACAGATCGAGTACAATTCCTCAGCAGTCACACAATTAAGGGCAGCTTCTGTCAGTATTCTTATGAATGGGTCATATTTTCCAGGGTCCTTGAATGTTTTATTATTTATGAATAACTTGGTCTTCTTAATATTAAAATTTTATATTCTGGAAGATACATTCTCTTCCATCTCTAGCATTTGATGTCATTCCTTTTTGGGGGACTGAAATTCCATTTTTGTATAAATTTTGAAGGCTTTATTCCTCACTGTGTATAGCCACTCCAATCTCTGTTCTATTTTCTCCCTGTTTTTCTTTGTCCAGGAGGTTTCCTTAAACTTGTGGAAAAAAACAAATACACAAATCCACAAAATCAAAAACAATAAGATAGTAGAGAAACAAAACAAATCTCCCTTAGTCTGGCTTTCCCAATCTGATTTTAGCTGCAGTATTCCAATGCCCAACAGTTCTTCAAATAAAATGGCCTTTGTCTTTACCTTCTTCCTGAATTAACACTAAAGAGCAGCCAAAGATGTCATATTATTTTTTTCAATTATGTTTTGCATAATTTTCCAGTCCATGCGTATACTTTTTGTGTCAGTTACTTTTCCACTGCTATAACAAAGTACCTGGGAAAACAAACAAAATCAATGCAGTTTTTTAGTTCATATTTTCAGAACTTTCAGTCCTTAATCAGTTCCACTGTTTCTGCCCATTTTGATATACAGTATCTTGATGGATAGGTATGTGACACAGCAGATCTCACAACAGATGGAGGGGTAAGTGATAGAGAGAGACAGAGATGGAGACGGAGACAGAGATGGAGAGACAGAGAGAAGAAGCAGAGAGAAACTAAAGACATGATACACTCTTCAGAGCTCTGCCCCAAGGGCCACTTACTAATAGCCCATCCAGCCACAAGCTCACTGGGTCAAGCCACTGAACAGACTAGTACCTTCATGATGAAAATTTTCTCTCTCGTTCTCATGTCTAATCACTGCTGCTTCAATGCATGAGTCTTGAAGAGACATTCCAGCTCCCAATACTCCAAAGCCTTGGTCCCTAGAAGTCTTCCCTCTAAATCACTTTACCTTTGTGTTCCAAGGTTTCCAACCTGTTTGACCTTGTCATGCACCCCTTTTCTTAGCTCAGTTAACTGCAGGTGGTACATGCCTGAAATCAATCAGAAGTGGGCACAGGATAGAAAAGAAGGGGAAAAATGTGATGGTTACATAAAAAAAAATGGAGATCAAGCTTGTATATATATAGAGGGCTGGGGTGTTGAAGGGAAGGCAAAAGAATGGAAAAACTAAAAATCCAGATATATCATGTTCAGGTACAAATTCTCAATGATGAATGTGAAAATAATACACACTGAAAATGTACCAATAAACTCAATAAAGAAAAAAAAAAGAACTTTCTGTTAAAAACTAGAAAAAATAAAAGAAGAAGAGGAGGAGGAGGAGGAGAAGGAGGAGGAGGAGGAGGAGGAGGAGGAGGAAGAAGAAGAAGAGGAAGAAGAAGAAGAAGAAGAAGAAGAAGAAGAAGAAGAAGAAGAAGAAGAAGAAGAAGAAGAAGAAGAAGAAGAAGAAGAAGAAGAAGAAGAAGGCTACCATACACTAACACACTAACAGAAGAAATAAAAGATAAGCTTCTGTGTTGGTTTCTGTGGAAGAACCAAGCATTAGGAATGCAGATACAGAATATTTTAGAAAAAAATTCATATTGTTTCCCTTTCTTGCAGAGCATCGTAACCTTCACCAGAACAGAGTCTGTCGGTACCTCTGATGCTGAGCTGGGAAGTGAGTTTTGGTCATACTTGAAGCAGGAGTCGCCAGGCTTTCCTACTGAAATCTTAGAAGCCTCTTTCTTTACTTTTCATTTTAAATTTATGCTAGAACATGTTTGCATCACACAGTATTACATTCCTTGTATAATTCCTGTGTGTTTGTGCACATGCAGCCTCTTTTTTTATTAGCTACACTTTGGTGCTACATTTTCCAATATCCCAGAGTTCCTAAAGAGATAAGTGTTACCAGATAAGCATTACTTTGCCTCAGATGGGGGTGAGTGGGAGGAGTTAATCATGGAGTTTTCTTCTGTACCATTTTGACAACTGTTCTAGAGGAAAATTTCAATTCCATTACTACATACACTCACAGCATGTTGTGACATTGAACAAAACTAGACAATCAAGGTCATTTCTTCAGTTTATAACTGGGCTGTATTCTTCCTCTTTTACTCTTATGCTGACTTCCTATTCTCCTGTTCATTCAGTGCCATTGCTTAGCTGGTGCCATAGATATTGCAAAGAACTCATTATTTTTGTTAATATAGTGTAGTATAGAATACCCAAAATATAGTTTAAAGATTGGGATTTATGAAAAAAGAGTTTTATGAAAAATAAGGATTGATATACATCTAACCTACAATGGTTCTCAAAAATTAAAAATTTATCTTTTGTTAATTTTACTAGTTAGATTAAGCAAAGATTCTGAAATTCTTCTACCATATATTATCAGCAATTAAATATAGGTTAATACAAACAGAGTTATCTGATGCTTTAGATAATCTTTCTTCCCCTTTAAGGATTAAAACATAAAACTTGTCATGTTCTTTGCAGCAGTTATTAATAGCGGACGTATTTCAGCTGTTTCGAAGGATTTGATCCATACCAAGATCAATTAAGTAAGATTTGTATGAATAGAATATTACATTTCATAGTCTTTAAAAAGGTCACCTTTAACTACTATATTAAGTATTATGCACAGAAATGTTGATACTTTTAAATAAATTTATTCTCTATCTATCTATAGAAAGAAAGAAATGCAGATACAGAATATTTTGGAAAGAAATTAATATCGTTTCTCTTTCCTGCATATATATATATATATATATACTTATCTGTCTCTTGCCATTAAAGAACTCTGTTAATGAGTGAACAATTCTGTAGTATGACATACTGAAATAGCTGGCATAAGATTAGTTTATCATGCATTTAGATGCTTTATGTTCTAGAATTTCCTATCAATCTTGACAGCCACTGTAGATTTTATAAACAAACAGTCCAGGGACAAATCTGTATGTGTCTGTCTGTGTACAAGTCATAAAGGCTGCATTTGGGAAGTAGTGATGGGGAACTATGGAATATCTCATCTCTACTTCATGGACAGAGTTTCTGTTTGTTTGATTTTTGTTTTACTCCCTTGGTTAGTCTAGATTTATGACCCATGGTTGTGATCCAACCAAATGAATTGGTTTGGGTTACTTCATGATAAAAGATATTCACTGATATGCCAGTTAATCTTGAGGTTTCACTAATATCCATTAATAGATATTTTTCTGATAGATGGAGAGTACATTTTTGTTCATTATGTGGCATAGAAGATAGAACCTGTATGTATGCAGAACAGAACTAGAACTTTATTCTTAATATTCCTGTACAGATAAGAAGTTTGAGTATTAATCCTTTTTTACAAATTATTCTAAACCATAGGACATGTTTTCAACTTATCAGAATCTCAAAAAAAATTTCACATAAAATTATTTTCTCTATATATTTATTTGTAAAACAAATTTATTAACATGTATTACTGATATAATAACTCAGCAGTATTGGTTTACTTTATGAACTCAAAATACTTTATTTCTCAGGTATCAGATAAGCTAAAGGCCATAAGGGACCTAATTTAATCAGAGAATTCAAACTTAACTGCCACATAAAGAGAAATAACATAAACATAGGACACTGAGCATTAGTCAGTCCAGAGAAATATATTTTTATCACATTGAATAAAAATCACTTTTTATTCATTAACAAAAAGGATCATTTTTCTATTTATAGAAATTTTAAATATTCAAAAACTCAGACAATTTATAATGCTAATTGATGATGGTATTTACAGGTGTGATATAGAATTTTGTAAGATTTTTGCATATTAAAAAGAAAGAAAAAGTATATCAGAATGTATTCATCTTTTGAAAACATTTAGTTTTCTTTGAAATTCATACCCACTCTTAAATGAAAAGCAGACATGTGAGAATGGTAAATTTAGGCAGTGTTGAAATATTTTGTGTCTGACAGAATTATCAAACTTGTATTAATTTGGAATACCCCAAAAGTTTACAAGTTTGTCATTGTAATAGCCCATGTATGTAGTTATTTAAAATAATTCACTTTGGACTAACACTTCTTACAGATTAGATCTGCAGTATCCCAGCAAAGAGCAATGTGTCTGGAAGGTGACAGTATTGTGGAACACTATGCTCCCAGTGGATTTATTCAATAATGAGCTCAGTAGCTAAGTGTGCTCTTAAGAATCAGGGCTCACTGGATGGTCATGGGAGTGTAATCTGAAATCATGGGTTCCTGTCATTGGCTCATCCTTTCTTTCTTTCTACTTGCTGGTTACGATGGTTGAGCAGCTTTCCACCACTGGACCCATCCACTATATTATGTCTGCTTTACAAAAACAGCCTAGACTGAACCCTTTGAACTCGTGAGCCAAAGCAAAATTAACCTCCTTTAAACTGACAGTGTTGGGTGCTTGTCTCTGTAATAATAAGTGAGTAATACCGAAAACTATTACCAGTGAAGTGTGGTCCTTTTCATCACTGTACCTTACCACCACAACTTCAGAAAACTTGGAATTTCTGTTGTGGGAGGTAAAGTTTGGAGAAGTAGCTTAAAGCTTCCAGTAAGCAGGAATGTGGACAGTAATGGTAAGGTGGTAAGTTTTCTGATGGCAATGAGGATTCAACTTGAAACTGGATTAGCAATCATTCATGTTATATTGTGGCAAAAGCTTTGTTTATATTTTGCCTACATCCTAAAAGTTTGTGTGACACTGAACTTAATGGTGACAAAAGAAATCTGGGAATATCAACACACTCCATTCTCAGGCCATTGACTGGGGATTGCCCTTTGCTTCTAGCCAGACATACAGTGAGAATAAGGGGAAAATAAACAGAAGAGAGTGATTTGATTTTTTTTTAATTTTTAAGAGAAAGGAAAGTCTTTTGAAGTTGAGAGTTGAGATCTAGGAGAAGATGCTTACTGAAAATATGTTAATATTAAAATCAAGCCAGGGCTGGAGACTTAGCTCAGTGGTTCCAGTGCCTGCCCTGCAAACGCAAGGTCCTGAGTTCGATCCCCATTCCCCGGTAACCACATACAATGCTGGGTGTGGTGACTCATGCCCACCAGCAATCAGCGCCACATACCACAGTGTTGGGTGTGGTGGCTCATGCCTATAATCCTAGCACTCGGGAGGCAGAGGCAGGAGGATTGCTGAGTTCAAGGCTTGCCTGGGCTACATAGTGAGCTCAGGGCCAGCCTGAACTACAAAGCGAGACCCTGTCTCAAAAAAAAAAAAATCTAGCCAAATATTTTGCATCACCAAAATAAAAATGTTGTCATGAATGCATCTCAGGAATGGCAAAGACCCCACCATTTTCAAGCTTATGTATATGAAAGTTACACAATTTTGTAAGAGTCCAAGATGAGCTCTTAAAAGAGACCAGCTCATTTAGGGTCAGAAGAGAAGTTTTTCCCAGAGTTCAGCCATCTAGGTACTCAAAGACCACTGTAGCCATGGTCCAAGGGATGCTGGCTTCTGCTCCCATTGAAATCAGACTTTTGCACCTCCCACATACTGCTGGTTTTTCAGGCATTCAGAACTAAAGAGTTTCTGGGTCTTGGAGGTATCCAAATTTTCTTCAGAAGTAAACTGGGGAATCCAGGCAGTGTCCTCCTGAATGGGCCACACACGTGACTGTAATAGTGAATCTGAAAGAACAGTGGAGACCCTTAGAGGTTGGAGATAGCAGAAAAAAAAAAAACACCAAACATCTGTTGAGTAAAGGCACAGACAGTGAGCATTTATTGAGCATTTACCATCTGAGAGAGATCGTGCGGCTGCAAAGAGGGCTGCTAAGCTCTTTTGGAGATCACACCTTGTCACAGCCTCTCTGGGTCCTGACATGGAACTTCAAAGTTTAATCTTTGCTCTGTTGGGTTGTACTTTTACACACACACACACACACACACACACACACACACACACCATTTTTATCATTGTATTTATTTGTTTTGCAGTGATAATGTTTATCCTGTGCTTTACAGTTTTGAAGCTTTTGACCTTTTATTTTTATAGGGACTCACAGTAATGAGTTGCTCTGAATCTTAGAGAAGATTTTGGACTTGGATTTTTCAGCAATGCTGGAACTGTTCAAGATTTGGTGACTTTAATAAATAGTCTAAATAATTTTCCGTAATGAGATTGACATGAATCCATACGGGGCATAGGAAGAAAGGTATACTTGAGTTCTAAAATTTCCCCCTAATTCTCAAGGGTCTAGAAAGTGACTCGACCCTTAAAGTGCTATATTCATAGGTGGATTCAACCACTGATGAGTAGCTAAGTGCTAGTGCTGTTTGGAAGCAAGACCTGCCTTGAAGTGGGTCACTGGCAGCATACCCCGGAAGCTTATATTGGTGTCCTCATCTCTTTCAGTCTTTCTGATACCTAGGTGCCATGGGTTGAGCAACTCTCTCACATATGCTCATCCAGTTTCTTTTTTGGAGACAACTCACCTTCAAATAAACCTGCTGAAAATCCATGAGCCTCAATCAGCTTCTGCTCTTAAGTTGTAAATATCTTGTGTTATGTTCTAGTGACAGGCAAGTCACTAATACAGTACCTGAAGATTTTATGTGGTAATATAGAGCTTTGACCCAGAGAAGTTACTTCATATAAATTGCTCTGCATGTTACTTTAAAAACAATGACACAAAAGTATTTGATTAGTTATTAAAAATCACATTAAAATGAATTTTGATTGTGATGAATACCAAAAAGACTTGATCATAAGATAATATGGATAAAAATTTAGGATATATTTTTATTATTATTATGAGTTTGTGGTAAATATGAAAAGATCAATTGGTTAGATAGATGCCAAGTATTTGGTTCAATATAAAAAAGTCATGAGAAAACATGAAAAATTAATATAAATTTATGAGGGTTATCGTAA
>PVIC010015166.1:14119-35633 GCA_004025085.1 Thryonomys swinderianus
CCTGAGCTCACTATGGTGCCCAGGCAAGCCGCCGCGAACTCAGCAATCCTCCTGTCCCTGCCTCCCGAGTGCTGGGATGACAGGTGTGAGCCACCACGTCCGGCATTGTGGTATGCGGTGTTGATTGTTGGTGGGCATGAGTCTCCACGCCCAGCATTATATGTGCTCACCGGGGATCGAACTTAGGACCTTGCGCTTGCGAGGCAGGCACTGGAACCACTGAGCTAACCCTCCAGCCTTTTTTTTTTTTTGAGACAGGGTCTTGTTTTGTAGTTCAGGCTGGCCTTGAGCTCACTATGTAGCCCAGGCAAGCCTGTAACTCAGCAATCCTCCTGCCTCTGCCTCCTGAGTGCTGGGATTACAGGCGTGAGCCACCACGCCTGGCACTGTGGTATGTGGTACTGATTGCTGGTGGGCGTGAGTCACCATGCTTAGCATCATATGTGGTTACTGGGATCGAACTCAGGACCTTGTGCTTGCACAGCACAAATCTCTGGCCCCAAAACTCAATTTATTAAAGAATTACATTAATGAAACCTGATAAGGTAAAATGAATTAAATAAATTTCTTTTTTTGAATCACTGTATATGTTTAAATTATCTTCAATATAATGTTAAATTATATTATCAGAGTGATAGCCACGTATCTTTCTAGCACTCACATATTACATTCTGTTAAGTTCTAGTTTTGTAAACTTTGTGTCCCAGGGAATGCCTCCTCAGAGGTATTCCATCTTTTCTCAAGTAGCATCCGGTGGCACAAGCCTTCGCATTTCCTCTCTTTTCAGATAAAACAGCCAATGTGAATAAAGTCTTAGCCTCCACGACTCCTTAGCAGATCGGCCAATGAAACTCCAGCATGTCAACCTCCATGATGTGGGATGATATTTCAGTTTATTTCTGACTTGGGTAACATGTGATACACATATAACTATTGTTTTCAGTATCTTCTCATCTGTTTGTTTCATACTTTTCAATATCTTAATTTTAGAAACTATCAGCTAATTTATGGCTGCTCTAGACGTGGATTTTATTTCTATTTTGCATTTTCCCATTCCTCTTTATCTGTATTTCCAATACAGGTATGACATTAATTTTTCTGAAATTATTATAGGATGTTTATTTAATGTGATTGTTTAAATTTCTCTGCCCAAACAACTGTACCTGAGTTACAGTTTTCTTTTACTCTGTTTATTTTTTCCTGTTATGTTTTTAAGCCATTTTTATTAAAAATGAAATTTTACCAGTTCACTTAGTAACATCTAGTACATCTTTACTTTTTCCCTCAAATGCATCCATTAAGGGGCTTCTCATCACTGTTGTGGGCTGCGATTTCTTAAGTCTTAGGCTTGAAGCACATCTTTCTTCCTGATGACAAAACACTTTGCTGCCATTTTAGGTCAAGATGATTTAGTCTCAGTTCCTTTTTTTTTTTTAGACAGGGTCTCACTTTGTAGTTTGGGTGGCCCTGAGCTCACTCTGTGGCCCAGGCAAGCCTTGAACTAGGCAATCCTCCTGTCTTTGCCTCCTGAGTGCTGGGGTTACAGGCGTGAGCCACCACACCTGGCATTACAGTTCCTTTTTTTAAAAAAATTTATTCACTGGCATTGCTGAAAACTTAAACTATTCTGAAGATAAAAATATCTGGGAGACATAAATTAAATCAATTCCAGCATGTATATAAGTCTCTTTGTTATTTTACTGTTTGGCTAAGTTTGGAATATTACACTGAAATTTATTTCTCAAAATATGGATAGTAAATTTTCAAATAGTATCAAGTGTTGTTGAAAACGCCAATGAACTTCAATTTCTTGTTTGCCTATAACACAAACTGTGTTTTCTTCTTCATTTCCTCCCTTGCTTCCTCCTTTCTTTTAACATTCTCTCTTTTTTTTTTTTGGCTTCATAGCGATTTTAAATTTTTCTTTATGTTTCTAATGCTCTCAAATTTCAAAATGATATTTCTTGTTGTGATACATATATTTATTAAATAGAATTACATAATTAGCAATTGGGGACAAATGATCTTCACTCAAATTACCTCATGAAAAGATTCAGATTTCCAGTTTAAATAAATATCCAGACCGTGGTCTCCAACACGCTCTCTATGTGTATTCTTTTTTTTTTTTTTGAGACAGGGTCTTACTTTGTAGTTCAGGCTGGCCCTGAGCTCGCTATGTAGCCCAGGCAAGCCTCGAACTCAGCAATCCTCCTGCCTCTGCCTCCTGAGTGCTGGGATTACAGGTGTGAGCCACCACGTCCAGCACTGTGATATGTGGTATTGATTGCTGATGGGAGTGAGTCTCCATACCCAGCATTGTATATGGTTACTGGGGATCGAACTCAGGACCTTGCACTTGTGAGGCAGGCACTGGAACCACTGAGCTAACCCTCCGGCCCTCTCTATATGTATTCTTAAATACCAACCAAGTCAGACAATGTTGTCAATCAGTGAAGCTAATGCTGCCTGGAAGCCTGGTGCCAGTGTAGAGAATGAATGGGCAATATCCCCTGATTACATTAGTTTATATGGTACAGTTGACCACAGAGTGGGGAAATTGTCCATTTGGGCTAAATATAATACCATGGTACCTGAGAAAATAGCGGGATTTATTTGGCTATTCACAGATGGCGAAGTCAGACAGGTCTGAAGAGTGGGAGGACTTGTCAGGGCCTGTGAAGACAGATGGGCCACGTGAGAAGCCTTGTTGCTGGCTATACAGAACAGAAAACCACTGCTCACCATGAGATGACAGGACAAGCAAGCCTCCATCCTCCAGCCAGGAGGAACTGCATGCACTTAACAAGTCTAGGACTGCAGCTGCTGTCTGAGAGCCTTAGCTGTAAGACAATCCAAGTGATTTTATTCCAACAAACTAATTTCACATTTTAATTCCTAAACACAGAACACAGTAGGTGCATCTGAACTTCCAAACTACAAAGCCATGAAATAAAAGTCTTAGTTTTCCTATATCAATTGTAGTAACTGCCTTTTGCAACAAAGAATACTAGTGCAGTATAGAATCTTCACCTTCTTTTGACATTTGCTGCTCAGTGCGTATCTGAAACTCATATGCATTTTTGGCAAATGAAAATCATGTTCTCTGTACCACATATACAAACTATATGTATTCAAGAGCCTCAATAAAATGTGGATCACACAATAAGTATGCAGTGAACAAACATTAAATACCATTAGTTACTTATAATTAAGGAACCTGGCAGATGTAAAAATATATAGTGGAAATAATTCTATATACCATAAAGCATTAGATTTGGCCACATAAATCAGAAATTTCCTTGTGACATTTACTTGGGAACTGGGACTTTCTTGTACAGTATCACTTCTGTGTACCCAAAAACCAGGACACAAGTTTAAGGAAACAGCTGAAGCTACAGTAAAACAGAATGACCCTTGGTAGATGTACAAATTGGAAGCTAGCTTGGGTTTCTTCATATATTGGCTTTAAATTTGATTAGATAATCATTTCTTCATGATAGATTGACCTCATTTTGATTACTAAATTTACTTTGGATTACTTGTGTATGACTTGAGGAATATTGATTGTCTTAATATTTAGTTTGTATGTCAGTATAGCTGCTTTGGTTTTCATACATTTAGTTGGTGTTTCAAATTTGTTTTTTCATCTTTTAACTTGAAAAAATTTTAGTTTTGAAACTAAAGTATATCCTTTCATTTCAATTTAAATATAATCAAAAACTTTTTCCTAGACCAGTTAGTTTTATATTTATTTATTTCATTTTTAATTTTAGTGCTTTTTCAATGGAAGAACATAGCAAAAATATTAAAGATAATTGTTTAAAGAAAGAAAAATTAGAGCACAATGGTAATCATTTCAAAGACAAAAAAGGAAGCAAAAGACCACTACTCTGAAAATTACAAGACTCTGAAAAAGGAGATATAAGGAGTTATCAGAAAATGGAAAGACATCCCTTGTTCCTGGGTAGGAAGAACCAACATCATCAAAATATACAAATATATATATACAAATATACTACATTCCCACAGCTACTATATAGATGCAATGCAATCCCGATTGAAATCCCAAGAGCATATTTCACAGATCTAGAGAAAATTACCCAAAATTCATCTGGAATCACAAAAGACCTAGAATAGCAAAAGCAATTCTAAGCAACAAGGACAAAGTGGGGAGTATTACAATCCCCAACTTGAAACTTTACTGTAAAGCCACTGATAAAAACTTCATGGTACTGGCAAAGTAGCAGATCTGAGGATCAGGGGAATAGATTAGAAGATCCAGAAACAAATTTTTATATTTATTTTACATATGTGAGGGGGATAATTTGGAGCATAAATGAAAATTCACTTTGGGGGTGTGATGTTTGTGAGTGTGGAGAGGTGGTGGGACAAGGGTAGCCAGCTGGACTTTCCCCTTCTCTGAGAGTCTGGCAAGCTCAGACCAGTGCTTGGTGAGACCACAGATCACTTGTCTTGGTTCACACTTAGCAAAAAGTGCCAGGTTTGAATTCTCCAAACCCATATGTTCCCAGATATGCTAAAAATGAGTAAATCACATGTCTTTTCTTTTATTAATGACTTTATTTTTATCAATAACTTTTACCTGAGAGGTATCCTTAGGCAATATCAGAAACTGTTTAAAGTGATTTCATTTCCTACAAGTTTCTTCTGTCTCTAGGCCATGGTTAAAAAAAAGAATGTGTATTAGAGACAAAATGCATTTTAATTTTTTCATTACAGTGTTTTTTTACTTGCCCCCCAAAAGAACCCAGAAGCTGTGGAGAATGAAGCAAGCCATGCAGTTAGAGGACAATCACCAAACAACATAGAGGTTGGAGTAAAAGATGTCAAAATGTAATTACAAATTCCATTTCTAAATTAACTACTTTTTCCATGGCAATGAATTTTTAATTAATTCTCCCCATGTATAAAAATCACAATTTCTTGTCTCCCTATTGATTAGGTTGCATAATGTTTGGTTAATTGACACAATAAAAAAATCAATGTAGAAGTGTTCAGAAATTTTTCCTATAGTTTTTTTAAATGAAATTTTGCCCTGCTCTACCAGCCTTGTCATTTATATCTTATAGCTGTTTATATCCTACATGTTTCAGAATGAGATGCATACATGTGAGGTGTAATAATAGATTCCTGAGACCAGAAACCCTAGGGAAATTGTAGACCCAAACTTTTCAAGCAGCACAGGAAGCAGAACCTCAAGATTTTTCAAGAAAGAGAAACAACCCTTCAATCTTACTTAAACTACTAGCATTTGGAGTCCCTAGTGTGTACTGGGCTCTAAATCACAAACTAGAGCAGTATAAAATCATCTGCCCTCCTTGTCGTATTTCCCATTATTGTTATCTCTAACAGCATGCTACAATTTAGTGCTTGAAAAGATCTAGGTTTATATTTAATTATTAAAACAGTGTGGGTCTAGAGCCAGAAAGACATCCATGTGATGAATACACAATCAGAGGAGAAGTCATTCATCATAAATAAAGTGAGTATATTTCACCACCATTAATAAGAGCGGCCAATACCTTATGGTCACTGCTTCAGGTCATAGCATGTATGAAGATGGATGAGAATACGACCTCCAATCAAATACTGTATGTCAAAAAATCTACAGAGGAAAGAAACTGTGCTTTAAATAATGAAAAGCTTGTGCACACAGTGGCCTCAGCTGCCATTTGAACTGAGAATAAATTTGAATTTAGTGTGGGCAGGAGTTTCCAGTCACACATCTGTAAACTCGTTTGCATGGCGTGGTATCTGCAGACACCAGGCTGGACAGAGAAGGAAGGTCTGTGAGCTTCATTTCCACACAGCCTCGCAAGGGTTAAAGGGAAGATGCCCTGAATGTCAAATTGTAAACATACCCCGAAAGGGAGAGAAATCTTCTACTAAAGAGTCCAAATTTTAAAATGAACTGGGAAAAACCTTACTTACAAAATAGAGCATGATAAGTACTTTTCTGTTCAGACCTTCACAATCTATTAATTAGGTAGTGCATAGATCATATTAAATAATACATCACATCCATAAAAATGATTTAGTTCCATATGGCTAAAAACTTGCACTTTTCAAAGTTTACTTAAAATAGTTCGAAGTATTATACATTACATACTTATACATGACAATTTCATTTAATTAAAATGGTCTTTTACAGAAGATAACATGTACTTGTAATACTTTTCACTCATTTTCTGATATTATTTTAAAATTTATTTTAGGCAAAAATCATATTATAAATTTCACAATGAAGATATTATTCCAAAATCAGCACAAACACAGTTTAATATGAGCTTGCCTAAAAATTAAATCTATTTGATTAATTTTGGATTTTCAGCTTAATAATAAACCCTTTCTTCATACTGGAATGTATTGCAGAACCTCATAATTCTCAATCCAAACATTACCTAAAAATCAGGCAGTGCCATTCAAATTTAAAGCTGTTTACCCTTTCTAGCAATATATTCTAGATTTCTCAATTTTTTAAAAGATATAATAATGCCTCTATGGTCTTAGTAACTGTTTGTCCAGAAACTTACAGTCCAGATAGAAGTTTCTAAAAAGTTTGACAAGACTAAAACAAAATATACCCTATCCATGAAGTCACAATAAATAATTACTGATTCATTTATTTCTCCTATATACTGTTTGGTTTGCTTATGCAATGAAATTACAAAATAGACTATAATCATTCAAAATGTTTAGTTGTTTATTTTTTCAACTTCCCTGTAAAGAAAATAAAAATAACGACTATGCGTAAGAAAAGAATGCATATTGTTGTTGGAAGAATTATTTTGAGAGTAAATACTGAAAATTAATACATTTTAAAAACTAGTTGTTGCCCGAGAAAAACTCCAGAGAAACATAGGAGAGAATTATAGT
Organism: Thryonomys swinderianus; assembly: GCA_004025085.1. Lineage (NCBI taxonomy): Eukaryota > Metazoa > Chordata > Mammalia > Rodentia > Thryonomyidae > Thryonomys > Thryonomys swinderianus. The sequence goes on from PVIC010015166.1 coordinate 21,017, forward strand.
AAGCAAAACCCTTTAACTGGACAGATGGGGGGAACTCTGGTTCCTTTCCCAAAGAAACACCTTTGGGTGAATAATGGGAATTTCTAGGGGATATTGTGATCAAATTCCATAATTCAAGCATTAAGGCAATCCATGATCACAGCACGGCCCTGGTTTCTACACTGTAAGAAAGCTCAGGACTTAGAGCCAGCTCCTTCCTTCCTTGAAAACAGTTCCATGTTTACATTTTCATGTTTTAAAATCTGGGGGACTCTGAGGTTTCTACACCATGTTGTTGGTTTGTGGGTATAGGACAAGGTAAACTTGGATCTAAATGAGCTTCTGTACACTGTGAACCACTAGGAACAGTGTCTTTGTGTATCTCGTTCAGGTAGCTGAATCTGTCTGGTGTGTAGGAAATATACGGAAGAGAAATTCTACGCACACACCAAGGGCAGTCAGGAAAACATGACTGCTGGAATTCAGACAGGAACTTTAGAGCCACAAGTGAGAAAACAAAGTCTAGAGAAACGGACTTACCTAACTGGAAAATACGTGACAACACAGCATGTAAAGAACATCAGTAAGTGCCTGCCCTACTCCTGTTTCCTCATAAACAACTTTGATTTCTCTAGTTATTACCAATATCTGTCAATAAAATTCTCAAGTGTTATTTAAATCTCATTACATGGTTTCATCCATTCTCAATGAGGATTTCATCTTCCACTGATTCAGTTGCTGTTTACTGGTTAGATTGATAAATTTATGTTGCAAGGTTAAATGTTAATTGTGTTCCTATGCTCACTATAACTGGATCTCCATCATGTTCACGGGAAACCCTAGAAAGTGACTATCTCTCTTTCAAAGTCCTTAACTTTTGTCACATGGGCAAATCCCTCTTTGTATGTTAGGTAACATAGTCCCAGCCCTGAAGGATCAGGGTACAGACAACTTTGGTTGTCCTGCCTACCACACCATTGCCCTTCAAAAATCAAGTGAATGACAGAGAATAGTGAGGAATAATAGAAGTTGAGTCATATATATATATATATATATATATATATATATATATATATATAAACATATATAATATATGTATATGTATAATATATATATATATACCTAAAATTTCCTAGAAGCCATGCTTAAATGGTAAATGATCATTGAAATTAATGTAATACTACATTAAAATGCAATTTTAAATTATTTTATACATGACAATGTTAACTTATCCAATCATCTATGTAATACAAGAATACTAGTAAGATTCATATATTCCTTGGTCACAAACATTTTGCAAGTCTACTATGTGTTTTATCTTTTGGCACATCTCAATTTAAATGGTCTATTACAAGTGTCAAGTGTGCTGAGCTGCAATAAATAGGAGACAAAAAGATCCTCAGTGTGACTGTTAAAAGCTAAAGCCCCTCACATTCACTGCAAGCTTAATAAACATTTAGAAATGTATTAGTTTAGTAAATGTGATCATTTTAATTTGTTCAGTATGGACACATAATTGGTAATGATCATTTTACTTAGGGGAGGGAAAAACATGAAATTTTCTGTATCATGTCAAACTCTCTGTAACACTGTTTTCTCTACAAGACTATATGCATGTGTATAGAGGTGCAATAAGTGTGGATATATGTGTGTATACCTAATAGATATAAATGTGCAAGATAGCATGATGATATATACTTGTACACATGACTAACACCAATATTATTCAACTTACACTTGTATTGATAATATATAGCCCATTATACAACTCAAAGTGAGAAGTAATCTCCATGAGAATTGGAGTGATTCATACTCCTGGAGAGTGGTAGTGACACATGCATGTCTTCTCCATCAATTTTGGATGTATTTGCTGATTAACAAGAAATAAGTAGTTCAAATTATGTCATGAGTATTTCCAACCTAAACAAAGTTCTGGTCCTTCTGTTAGAAATTCCACCAAGTTAGAAATGAAATCTCGGGAAATAACAGGTCTAACATACTGATTGTCCTTCCTTTGACTCATTTATATTTCTAGACTATTATCAGTTTTTTTCCTAGACTTTTAATTTACCTCCATCCATTTTTGCCATGCATAACTTCTCTTACACATTAAATACACTGAATTAAATTGTTTCCAAATTATGAATTAAAAAGTAATACATAGAGCCTATGACTATTATTATGAGAATACCATCCATTACATGATTCTGTAATCAAGGTTGCTGAAACAGAAGTTCTGTTAATCACAAACTTGAAATGTATTTTAAAATTTCTCTACTTTTGATGTGAAAATACATTGCATTTATTACTTTAAACTCATATTTCTATTCACTTTGTAAATAATATGGTAAAGTATGGGCAAAATGCAGCCACTGTGTTTACTGAGATGAAACAAATGTTATATTCATATGTTAAAATAGATTTATGCAGTTAATAGAATGGCACCAAGTGTCTGCTAGGTTTTTGTTTTAATTTTCTCTCTATAGGACTATGTTTTTGTGTGAAAATTGGAAAATGAGAAAAATTAATAAAACTAAGTGCCTATAACCATTCACATGGTGAACCTCTAGGGAGAAAAAGTGTATTCACCTGGAATATGTTTTTAATAATGCGATTTGTAACCCCATCTGCTCCATAAAACAGGTAACTTTCCAAGCAATTTTCTGCTCTGACAAAACACTTTAATAGATATAGAGACAATCTCTCATTACTCTGCCGCAGTGAGGTAGGGATGAGTGACTCTAGGACACACTTCAAAATTTCTTCACAGCAGAATGTTTTAAAAGTTACCCTTAAACTCACTAATTTATATTTAAGTTACTGAAATATAAGTCAGTTGCCACTTTGCTTTTCATTGTTATACAGAGGACACAGATGTCTTCCATTTAAGTTACATGTAGTACACATGTGTTCCCTTTGATAATTTTATAGGGCCTACTTATTCAGATGTATGCATACTGTTCTAGACAACTGTGTGAGGTCTACGTATGGATACGTGATTTTAATTCTTTTTGGAAGGGTTTGTTCCGTTTGATCAAGGGTTAGGGAATTGGAGCCCAAACGAAATTGTCTTTATGTGCATTCTCCTTCTCAGTGTCAAAGACTTCCAGAGAAGACCAATTATTGCCTGGAGTTCACATCTTCTACTTTGAAATGTGGCATTTGTTCCCACTGAATAATGTCATTGGCAAGGGAAAAAAATCAGTGAAAACAGGTATAGAGACTGAGTCCACTGTCTTCTCTTCATGGGAGACAGTGACAGTTGGAGAGGGGACACAGAGAACCCTAATTTCATGTAGAACCCTGATAATAACTTTGTTATCTTCAGCGAGAGAAAACAATTAGGAAAAGCAGTTAAATTTTTATCTGATACTATATCTTTAGGAGAGCAAGGTATGCAAAATGTTACCTCGTGATTTTCTGTACATTAGTTTCTGGTAGTTTTTGATGTGTAAAAGTTATTCTTCTCTGAATGAATAAATCTGAGCTGTCTATAAGTTATATCAGTTCGGTTTCTTTTGTACATTTTAAAATAATTATGCTGTCAGTTCAGATATCTCCATATAAGATAACATTTTCACAATTGAACACTATCTCCCACTATAAATATAGTGAAATTATTATTATTATTATTTTTTGCAGAACCAGGGATCGAACTCTGGCCCATGTGGTGAAAACAATTTGAATGTTTACTTTAAACATGTAGTTTTAATTTCTATTGATATTTCACTTACATGGTTTCATAAGGTCATTTACATGGTCATGGGGAAACATTTTATATCTAAATTTCAGACTTATTTTGTTATTCATTGAATACATTCTTGTGTTGAAGTTGCATGTATATTTTTCAACGTAATATTTACATGTATTTCTTTTTAGATGTAGGACAGAACCTCCACTATAAATAGAAATACCAATGTCGTTCAATGAAATTAAACAACCACTATAAAATCTTTTCATCCTCATAGTCATGAATTAATGCGTTCATGGGATAGCATTCCAACCCTAATCAATTGCCTTTTTTGGGGGAAGCCTTTCCGCTTTTCTGGAAACATATTTTTAAAAGTTTAAATAATTATCATTTTTCTTAGTAGGGGGATCTAAATAAGTGTCTTGAAACAACATACTACTATTGATTCTGCTATTTTTTAATATAAATTTGAAAGTGAACATTTTTTTTAGAATACCAGACATGGGAAAGCATTTCTAAATTGGCTGAAGAATGTAAAAATAATTAAATGATTGTCTTCAAATAAGGATCTTACAGTCCATATGTGGTAATTTTCCTAAAGTTGACATGCTCATTTAAGTCCAACTTCTTAAATACTTCCTTAGGAGCATAAATACTCCTTAGGAAAAAAAGTCAATGTATTATTATTACATAAATGGGAAACAAGATACCGGTGATAAAATTAATAATTAGTGAGTTTAAATATAATTGTACTATGAAAATTAATGTACATTGTTAGCTTTTTACATGTTTTTTTTTTTTTTTTCAGACGGGGTCTCGCTTTGTAGTTCATGCTGGCCCTGAGCTCACTTTGTAGCCCAGGCAAGCCTTGAACTCAGCAATACTCCTGCCTCTGCCTCCCGAGTGCTGGGATTACAGGCGTGAGCCACCACGCCCGGCTTTACATAAGTTTTAAAAAAATAGTATCTGAGGGCCGGAGGGTTAGCTCAGTGGTTCCCGCACCTGCCTGGCAAGCGCAAGGTCCTGAGTTTGATCCCTGGTAACCGCATACAATGCTGGGCGTGGAGACTCACGCCCACCAGCAGTCAATACCATGTACCACAGTGCTGGGCGTGGTGGCTCACTCCTGTAATCCCAGCACTCAGGAGGCAGAGGCAGGAGGACTGCTGAGTTCCAGCCTTGCCTGAGCTACATAGTGAGCTCAGAGCCAGCCTGAACTACAAAGTGAGACCCTGTCTCAAAAAAAAAAAAAAAAGTATCTGATCCCTCTTTAGGACAAGAGGCAATTCCGAGGAAAAGTATCCTGTTAGTGCATACTGTACTAAACTGTCTTATGCTTTCAGTTAGAATATACTTTGTAGTGTTACCAGACTTCTAAGGCACAAAGTCATCTTAAATATGTGTCTGAGGTGCCTGTGGTAAGAAAATACAGTCATCCACTTTACATTGCCATTTTATACGTTCGTCTTCAATATCTTTTGCTGAATTGGGCATTATCCTTAACATATTGTAACACAGTTTTACTGTCATATACTGTTCTTATTCCTATGTGTGATTATTGCTTTTTGCATTAAAGATCAGTTTACTGAGACAGTGAACACAGTAGACAATTTGGGATACAAGTCCTCACTGCCATAATTAAGAAAATCCTTTGATCTTCCTTATGACTTTATGTTGCCTTTGCGTGTATATATAAGAAATATGAACAAATTTATTTCCAGATTTCATTTCACTTTCAAGAGTAAGTAAGCTTACCTAAATCAAATAGAAGCCAATTCAGGAAAGGCATTTGTGGAAAAATATCTCAGAGGCCAATACACTAATTAAACATAATGCAAATGCCATATTTTATGGTATTATTATTTACAGTTAAATTTTAAGATTTATATGAAATAATTCTCAAGGTGTAAATTATTATTTAAGACAACATTAATAAACTGGAGTAATATAAATCAGGTAATGTGTTAAAAATAGTTATGGATGAAAATAAATTAATTTAAATTCTTATTATAATATTTCAAACATTTATTAATACCTCAGAGCCTCAGAAATCCCTGAAGGATAGTAGTTCTGAATTTAGTATATTATGACTGAGAAAAAGAAAAATGTTGAAAGTTCCTGTAACTGTTTCAATACATTTAAAAGAACTTATACCTCATCACAGTGGTGCATGCGTACATTTGAAAAACCACACCGACCCAATGTGAAGTATTCACTGGTTCAATCAGAAATCCTTGTTCACATGAATTTACTGACTCTATAGGATGATGGAAACATTATTTGCTTGAATTATTAGAATGGAAATACACTACACTTTGATTAAATAGAAGCAAACAGTCTCCACTTTTAAGAAGCAGTTTTCTTAAGCTGGAAAGATGTCTCTTTGTGTAAGCAGGTATTTTCTCCTAGGTGAGTGTATTCAAGAGAAAACAAATGATAGAATATCAAATCCTTTCACCTTCCACTTTCAGATGGATCCCATAATGAAAATTGTATTCTATCTTCCTTTTGCATATGGAGAGCTGAAAGATCGGTTCCCTCTCTTGGGGGGGATATTAAAGCTTTTCACTTATGTTGGACTGTCTTCTATTTATAAATTTTCTCTAATTACACTCAGTGATTGTCTGATTTTGTCACTGACATAAGACCATTCTTTTTGTCAGGTTTATCAGAAATTCAGTGGCATCTCATTCTTGCCATAAATTATGCATTTTAGATGATAAAATGATAAATTATTTTATTCATAATATAGCATAATTCAATATTTTGACACTGTTTACAGTTGGCAAAAATATAACCTGATTCACTATTCTGGAACTGTTCATATACAGATTTCCAAATGGCATGGATCACATATATTATAAAATTGATGCATTTATTAATTGATGCACATTGATGCTAATGAATTGAATGAATAATTGATTTACTGAATTATATGAGTTAATGGATTGAAAAATGCTATGGTTTCTATCTAGATATCCCCCAAAGCCTCATGCTGTTCTATGTGGAGCTTCTCAGAGGCGGTTGATCTAGAGTGTGTAGTGATGGGATGAAGGTGATATGATTATTAGATTAGTTCACTCACTGGCTTGGAATATCGCTGGGTCCTCTATGGGTGTGCAGCTTGGATTAGATACAAGGGAAAGAAAGAGAGTCATCACTTGTTATTTACTTGATGCTTGCTGGCTTCTGCCTGTCCTGCTTTGCAATGGACTATTTCTCCTCTGTGATGTCCCTCTACCACACAACTCTGCCTTGCAGCCAGATAATTATGAATTGAAACCTCTATAAACTATGAGCCATATGAAGTTTCCTCCTTTAACTTTTGGCATTGGGTATTTTTGTCTCAGCAATAAGAAACTTAACTAAGAAAACACATTCATTACAAATACTGATAAATTGTACATAAAATGCAAAATGAGGCATAAAAATTATAGATAAAAACTGATAAAATGTTATGTATTATATAAAAACAAAACATTTCATAGATATTTAAGTGTAAAGTCCTAGACTCCTTATAAAGCCAACAATATACAGTAAATTCATTAGACCTGAATAATATGTTTGCTTCATATATCTGTCTGCAATATTTGATACAAACTTTAGTGTGCAAATATAGCTAGAAGACCACATACTTGTAATTTTCTTGACATAATTAACCAGCTTATTAGGAAAAAAAAACTAATCAAGTAAATAAAAAAATTAGAATCCCCAAAGAGAAGTCTATTCTTTTTAAATCTTAATACAATGCATAAAAATAGAAATATACTTCCTGTAATGGAAGTGGTCATAAGGACCAGAGTTGTGTTCAGGTTCTTTGCAGGAGATGACATACCTACCTCAGAATGCTGTTCAGTACTGCGGACACACAAGTCTGCCACATTTCTCTCTAGTAGCTTGGTAGGAAAAATCTAATTTAGTTTATCATAATAAACTCCTAACTCATCTTTAACTTTTTAGATTTCTAGTCATAAGGAGCATGACAGCAAATAAAAAAAAACCATTATATGTTAAACTCTTTTCTAAAGAAAATTACCGTTGCTAAGGAAACATTTCTTTTCCTCACAGAACATATTTTCTTGGCACTGTGTTAAGAAGTTTTAATGTTAGTCTAAGTTATTTAGAAATTTAAAAAAGCATTCCTCTACAAATTGCATACAATTTTTAAAAATCAACACTATATTTTAGATGAATTTACATATTCACAAAGTCTCACTTTTGATTTTCTCTTTTAGAGTAAAAATAAATCACAATTGTTACATGGTCTCTTTTAAATAGCTTTACCTATTTTATTTAATTTGTGAACTTCAATTTTTTTTTTTTTTGAGAGAAAGTCACACTTTGTAGTTCAGGCTGGCCCTGAGCTCACTATGTAGGCCAGGCAAGCCTCAAACTCAGCAATCCTCTTGCCTCTGTCTCCTGAATGCTGGGATTACAGGTGTGAGTCACCACGCCTGGCATTGTGTTATGTGGTTACTGGGGATTGAACTCAGGACCTTGTACTTGCTAGGCAGGCATCAGAACCACTGAGCTCAATCTCCAGCCCACTTCAATATATTTTAAATGAACATTTAACTTTTCATACTTAATAACTGTGTATAACTGCTACATTTAGGTTTACTGATTTAAATAGAAAAACATAAAAATGATATTTTACACATTCAGTTGTAATTTTTACAAGCAACCTTTTATTTTATATGTTTTATTCCTTTAGCAACTCTATTGTTTAGTGTAATATATATCAAATTCATGATAGTTAAAAGAACATCTTCCAATTTATTTTCAAAATTATTTTATTTTTAGAATTTAAATTTTCTTCTGTGAAAGCTTGTGATTATATAACATATAAGCAAAATGGCATTTTTCTCCTTGAGTATAAGCAAACTAAAATCATTGAAACTTAAAAACTTATCTATTTTTAGAGTTTTCAAGAATACAAAAATAATCCCACTGAGCAAGGTAAGCTTCTGTGTTATATTACATTCACATGGAAATAAAAGTCTCAGATAAAACTTTACAAAATACATTTGTCTAATGGTTCCTTTTAACTTTTGACATAAATTATGATTTGTGCTTTAACTAAAATCAATAGATCATAATATTATTCTTGGAACACTCAAATTATAAAATCCTCTCATTTGTAGTATGTAAATGATGTAAATAAAAGGAAGCAGAAAATGTTACAATGCTGTTAAGTAGAGATCAATATTTGAGTGGAAAATGCATCTTAAACAAGGTTAAGTAAAAATTGTTTTGATAATTTTTATACTTTTATTTGTTTTTCCAAATGTAAAAATTTATATAGAAAAGAGTGAAATAATTAACACTTGTAGAAGAAATAAATTCATAAATATGAGTCTAGCCAGACTCCTCAGAAAGTAAACATTACAGCTTCATTCTAAATCCTAGACTGCAGATCATTGTTAGCTCATATTTTATGGAACATTATGTTCCTATTATATAGAACAAAAGAAGAAACTTCATTGAAATTGAAGTGGCAGGGTAGTGGGAAATTTTAGAATCCTCGTTGTTATTTGGTCTTTAGTGGCTAAAATTATGATGAATCAATTATAAACTCTGCAGATTATTTAAATGAATTGAACTAATTAATTGATTTATGACCTTTCATTCTGCAAAGAGTGATCATAGTCTGTAGCCCATTTGTCTATATCCAGACAATACAGGAGAACCTTCATGGAATTATAAGTAATTATTCCCAAATATTTCAGCTGTATCAATGCAGGATTACAATTGGTCAGTATTAGTTTTTGAAATGAAAATTAATTATATAAGACAGACCTAAATTAAAATCAGTAATAGAGCATCCTTTTGTGAAAGAGAAGTGAGATTAATTTATTGCATTAAGGTGTTATACTAATGATTTGTTTTAGTTGATTCAGATCTATCACAAGGGGGAAAATGTAACTTAACAATAAGCTTTGTAAAAAGGTTTAAAAAGGCATCCAGTTATTGTAATATTAATTCTTTAGAATACAGTTGAGTCAAAATTAATATATTAATACTATTTTCATTCATCCCTAGTATGCCACATTAGGGTTTTATTGGCATCTTCTTAGTAAATTTGTATTTAAGAAGGTCTTGAATATAATAACTAATAATAAAATAAATGGTATAATATATATATATATATATATATATATCTAGGCTTTTTGTATGAGATATTTAGGACTTTTGGGTTGCAGATATGCACTTTTTCTAGGGAGGTAATTTGTTAATTTCGTGCCATTAATTTATTTATTCTTATATGATTCGATTTTGCATTTGGGTATTTGTACAAAGCATTAGCTCATATTCTTCTTTCTTGGTTTTATTTATTCTGAATTTTTTGATTGTTAGTATAATGTCCAAGTAGTGTTTACAGATGGAGCAGGACATATTAAATCTGGTACTAATTCCAATAATCCCTGACCCTTTCTTTACTTGGTAACCCAGTTGTTCTAGGGCAATTATTCAACTTTCCATTTGGCTCATCCAGAGATATCAGGAGGACTTTGCCTAATTATTGGCCAAGGTATGTTAATTACATTCAGTTTGCATTTAGGTATCAGTATCTCCTGGTCACTGATCATCAACTCAGACAGCCTTAGTGGAAGAATTAGAGATGTACGTACTATTCTCTATGTATCTTTTCATGCTCACTGTGGATTCTTTATATCACACTATCAGTCTTTTTCAAAAAATTTTGTCTATGTATAATTGTGTCACAAAGATAAATAGTAGTTTAAGTTGATGAAAGGTGAAAATAATTAACTTAAAACACTACAATTACAAGGACTCTTACACCAAAATAATACATTTAAGAGGAGTTTTATAAAAGTGAAGAAAGACCAAAATGATTCAAGTTTCAATGGTTTCCTTCTTCAAATGACTCTGAGTATTAAAATTCTAAATATGGAATTTTAAATAATTTATTTTGAAAAATATATTACTGTTCAATTATTTTTTCTTATCTCAGTTGTTTTTTTACTACTCTACCCAATCTTCCTGGAGTAATTACATTCCTTCTTCTTCAAATGATATCCTAAATAAGTTAATATTTTATTTAGAAGTTCTTAAGAGACTAACACAATTTAGAAGGCTTGTTTTATATATATATATATATATATATATATATATATATATAATATAACAATATATATATAATATATAACAATATACATATATATGTGTGTGTATATATATATAGATAAATATAATTTATCATCTATTTATTGAATGACCAGTACATGTTCTCTTTATATACATATACAGAGAGAATAAATATATAAAAGAGGACATGTATTATAGTGTTGGGACCAAGTCCCACCAAGAGACAATCTCTTAGGACACGACATGATCTTAATGTTCAACCAAAAGGTTTATTACCCAGCTGGGGTCCACCCCTCTATGCAGAGGAAGGCACTGAGTTAGAATAAGACATAGTATTTAAAAGCAAAATCTACTACCTATTACCGGGAAGTTTCTATGCAGGATCGCTTAGGTCACTGTATTGTTAAAGTGCAGGAGCGTGTCCTTAAAGAAGCCAATAGCAATGATTAGATCACTGGTTACTATAGAATAGTACACTCTAAAAACATACACTGTGGCTGTCCACATCGGTTGGGTGGACAGTTCCCAAGGAGACAAGTTCCAGGTTCCCAGGGGGGTTACAGGACCAAAGCAGAGGTTATTAACAAAACGGCTGTTTTTATGTCAAGTTGGGTCTCACAATAGAAATTGTTGTGTTTACACACATGGTCTGGGTGGACCCCGTGGCTGGGTCTCACGACGGGGCCTCCAGCTGGCATCCCGTGTGCTAGTACTCCCACACGCTGGACCCACTGACAGCTGTGAGAAATTGTTTCATACCACAGTAGAGGTCAAGAAGTTTCAGAAAAGCTTTTCTGCACATTAGAGGACTAGGAAAACTGGTGCAAATCAGTTTGGGTTTGGAACTCAAACCCCTCATTTGGGGGGTTGTCTTACTTATTTTATACATATTTGACCTATTAATCTGATTTTAAAAGAGTATGTATGATTATTCACTTGATAAGCTGTTATAAGGTAAATAAGATTGATGTTGACAAATTAAAAGGAAGTAGAAGGAAAATAAAACTGAGATGTGTTATATACATGTAGCAGTTCCACACAAGGAGTGTAATCAGTATGTAGTATAGACATGTACTAATAACAGTGAAATAAATTAGCAATACATAAATTGGGCTGAAAGAAAAATAGTAATAAATTGAAAAAGACTCTAAGGAAAGTAATCTCATCTGAAGGAAGTAAATGATGTCACAGCATCCTCAGCTCCCAAGGTGGTATTCACTTGGATGACATCGTAATTCTTTCTTGCCTTGGAAGTGTAATGTACTTTTAAATTACTTACTATAGATAAATAATAGTTATGGATTTTATTTTGAGTAAACAGAGGAAAGTTGATACCTTTCCTAGCTTTCAATGCTCACTCTGCATTTAAAACTGTAAATGAGATGCAGAAACTTAAAGGAAAAGCAGTTTGCATTGTTTAGATAGATTTTTGGAATGGGCAGAACTTCCTGTTCAAAACTTTTTAGTTCCGATTTGGAAGATACTAGGTTATGTTTTCATATTTTCTCATGGTTTATAAAACGTCAGTTGAATTTAACCCTATACAGTTGCTGTCTCTGGAGTGACAGATGTTACCACAGCCATGACCCTTACAAGTTCCTCAACAGATAGTTCAAAGACAAAAGCTGAATGAAACCTTGTTGATTGATATGTGGGCTGACAATTCCTGAAACAACTCATCTTCAGGAAGAGTTCAAGAACCAACTGCACCTCATGGTGACTATTGCCAAGGATAATGTTTAAATACTGAAAACTGCTAAGGACTAGATCTTAGGGGCGTTAGCTTTCATAAGTACATGAAATATCTCGTGAGTTAAACAGCTTGATTTAACTCTTTTTCAGGGTGAACCTATATCAAACTAGCACTTGTGCCTTATAAATATGCACAGCTTTTACTTGTCCGTCAAGACAGATTTAAAACAGTAGACACTAGTGGTAAATGCTGGGATAAACGTTCTTGCTAAAGAGAACTAGGCAGGGGGCGGAGAGTATTAGAAACCTGCATATCCTTAGACAAAGACTGGCTGTTTCTTAGATATTTTTAAAAAATCTTTCAAAGTTGACTTTAAACTGCTCTAATCAATCTCTTCGATTTCCATAACCAGTGTAACATTTAAGTGCAGAGCTGCTTCTTAACCTTTCCAATCCATCATCAAATCAATTTAGAAGGCAGGTTCCAAGAACAAGCGAGGAGAGATGACCTTGCACCCGGCGAGTGGGCGCAGGACTTGCTCCGGGAGACAGGCGTGGGGTGCGGTATCAGGACCGACCTTTGCCAGTGGCACACAACCCTGTGAGGAGGGTGGGCGGCTCAGCTCCCTTCCGAGCTCCAAAGTGTAAAGATTATGGACTTAATATATTTAAAAAAATATCTTTGTGGCTCATAATATAAACCACCATTTCATTTTTCTGTAACAGAATATGTTCAATAAAAATACAAAATAATGAAAACTGCAAATACTAGCTGGGCGGGTGGTAGAAGCCAGTGATTCCAGCGCTCAGGAGGGCTAAGGTAAGATCACACGGCCGAGCCAGGTCCAGGCAGTCCAGGAAAGACCTCGTCTCTAAAACAGAAAAACCAAACAAAAAAAGATGGACTTCAGACAAAACCTGGTTCCTTGGCCCTGGGCTCAATCCCCAGTACCACACACAAACACATAGTAATCATTACCACAGTGATCTGAACTGTAATGTTAATAATGTCTCAGGCAGGTAATTTAGCTCTGTGCTTCTGGTGTATGCCTGGCAAGTGCAAGGTCAGGAGCTCAATCCCTGGTACCACATGCCATAGTGCTGGATGTGGTGGCTCATGCCTGTAATCCCAGCACTCCAGAGGCAGAGGCAGGAGGATTTTTGTGAGTTCGAGGGCAGCCTGCGCTACGTTGCGAATTCAGTCCCAGAGTTCAGGTCCAGACTGAACTACAAAGTGAGACCCTGTCTCAAAAAACTAAAAGTAAATAATAATAAATTCTCTTTTCCCCTTCTAGTGTTGTAGTTTTTCTACTACAGAGAATATTTTTGTTATACATAATATGTACATGTAAATGATATTCATAAACAAAATATTGAGTAACTACATTTAACAAAGTAGATAGGCCAGAATTGTCCAAAAGTGCGTTAATTTGAAATTATAAAAGTTGTGGAATTAAAAAATCCAAACAAGACATATCAAAACATCAAAAATGTGAGCTTTAAATTTTGTATTTAAGAAGGCATAGTAAAACAACTAGAGGACTGCTTTATAGTCTCAAGGAGGAAAATTATCCTATTTTACAATCAAAATGTATTTATGTGATGTGCTTATATTTAATACTGTACTTAGCAATTTATTAATTCAACACAGACTATTTTGTTTAAATTTTTACTGTAAAATTCCCAGCTAGAACATTACATGTTCAGGTGAGATCCTCATTTCTACCCTGTTGCACTATTTGTGAAATTACCAGATGGTAAGATGATCAGTAATACATTACTCATTCTGGTGATAAAATAATAGCTCTTTTAATCATTCTGAGCACAATTATCAATATGTACTGATGCGTTTAGGAATAGAACTTACAGAGACAGAACTTGACTGTGTTCTAGAAACATGGGTGAAGTTCAGAAAATGGAGACAGCTGGATATAAAGCCAGAAGCATAGCCCAGCAGGCAGTACCATGCTCTTTACTAAGTCTTATTCAAGAATTAATAGATGAGAGGTTCCCAGTTGTACACAGAACTGAACCCCAAAAGGTTATTGCAGCTGTGGTGTTACAGGGGTGTATTTCCAAATGAGGGTTATCACCAGATGTAGGGTATATATATATATATATATATATATATATATATATATATAT
>PVIC010015167.1:0-35550 GCA_004025085.1 Thryonomys swinderianus
AAAAAAGCATACGGAGTAAATATATCCCTGCCTATGACAACAATAGGCATTTGCCTTTCTACAGAGTGGAGTTCACTACTTGTGTCCTCTTCTACAGATTGATTTATTCCTTTGTCAATTTTTTCATACTAGAAAGGGATTTTTAATCGATTAAGAAAACTCTCCACTTAACAAAACTAATGTCCAGTACTTGTGTTAAATCTATTGAAATAGTCTTAAGTTTGTTCTACTAAATGCCATTCACCACATTTTGAAAATTCAATCATTCATGCCTTTTTGAAAATAGTTATCACACAGTATGTGGGGAAGACTGCATTGAGGAATCCCAATCATGAAATTTCTTGTTCAAGTTACTTTACAAGGGTGATGTATTTGATATAACCTATACTGTTGCAAAGCTTTCTGGATAGAGGGCCAGGTGTAGTACTTTCTGGAGTATTTAGAAAATTTCCAGTGTCTATTTTCTCAGACATTATCATTTTATAATGAACTAATAAAATTGGCTATACTCAGTTGTAATAAAGTTTTATAAAGTAAAGACTTAAAGTATGGTCACCTGAACTAAATGTTATTTCTTGACCAAAGAGTAAGAAGAAAGTTTAAATTTTATTTTTTAAAAAAATATTCATAAACTGTAGGTTATAAAATGTCATCTTCAAAAAGCATGAGCGTAAGGAGGGGCAGTAAAGCATTTGGCTGACGTTGCCAGTCGGAAAAAGGTTCAGAGACTTTTCACTGTCCTTTACAGAGTCAGTGTCTTAGTCGCTTGCTTGATGCTGGTGAAAATTAGCCCATACTTGTAAGTTAAGCAGGGACAGTTTCACTGGGGCTTACAGTCTGTGGTGGCTTCTGTCCGAACACTCTTGGCCCGAGGGAGCATAGCACGGCAGGGGAGTGTGGCGGAGGAGCAGCTGTTCGCCTCCTGGTGATCGGGAAGCAGAGAGAGGGTGAAGGCAGCCGTGAGGACAGTAGAAAAAACTTCCAGCCACACTGGCAGACACCCTCCTCTTCTACCTGACCTGCCTTCCAATAGCAAGCCAGCCACGCCCTCCTCTAATTCTGTCAACATCCAAAGGTCTTGTCTTGATCCCGTGAATCTTCAAGGGACGTTTAGACACAATCCATAGCAGGTACTAATACAATATTAAAAAAGATCACAAGATGAAATCTCAAAGCAATGAATAAAGTCACAGATTATTCATGTGAACCCTTAGACTAGTGGTGGAATAGATTAAGGGAGGGGTAAGTAATAATGGGGTCAACAGTAACACGGTACGGACAGTGAGTGTTCACTGAACACACTAACAGAGTTACACATCTAACTTGTATTGACTCGTTTTACAGTCTAAACCATCCTTCTTTGTGGTACAAGTTATCATAAGCTAATTTGATACTATATAGTGTAACATATGGAAATTGTTTTAAGACTCTCCACATAATGCTATTTTAACTTCAAAATATGTTGAATTATATACCAGTATAGTTTCAAAATATTAAAATACTGTTTTGTTTCTGTAGATGACATGAAGCATTTTATGATAACAATAATTAGGAAGTTTTATAAAAAGAATGAAAAATATGATGTATTGTATAATTTATTTTCAAATAGTAACCTAATGACTCAGCTATCATTTCAAAACTTTGGTGGAAGAAAACAACAAGTATACTTAGGCCAGGCACAGCAAACAATTTTTTCTGAAAAATATTTTATAGTTTGTGCCTCGCCAGTAAGAAAGTGAAGTTAAAAATAACTTTAAAAATATTCATAATTGCTTCATAAACTTCACACCAGTGGTATTTTAATTATATGTGGAATAATTTGACAACGAGCAATTTGAGGGGCATGCAATGCAGATGATTTTGTATTAAGCCAATCAATTATAGTAATTAACTTATTAAAAAAGTAACATATATTTTTAAGCCCATAGTTGAATTTCATTTACATTGTGGTGAGGTGCTAGGAAGAAGGAAAAAAGAAAAGACATATATATAAAATAATGTTTCTAAAATTCAAAGCAGAGCTTTTCAACTTAACTTTCACTGAGCTTGTCTGAAACCAGATCCAATCATTGCACTTTTATATCCACCATATAGAGATGGCAGTAAATTTACTTTTTGTGAAAGCTTAATCTGTTACTAAAGTGACATGGAAAGTAAATATACACTGGACAGTGAACACCACTGAAGTAACAGAAACTTCCATCTATTCACTAAAGTTATTGTCATCTACGATCATTGTTGTATGACATCCATGTTTTACGTGCAACCCAGCAAGACGGATGTTGAAAGAAGGAAATCAGCGTGGTTGGAGTGGGGGAAACAGCATAGACCCAGTCTATTCCCTCAGCAACATAAAGAATGGGTGTAAAAATAATCGTACCGATAATAATTTTGCAAGTTAAAAAGCGATTGTGAATAAGCATTCTCAGTAAAAATGCAGAGAACATAAAGTCTGTAGATAGTAGCAGCTCTAACATTTCTAGGCAGAAGGACCTAGCGATGATTAAGGAAGAGGAGGCAACTGTCCTTTGGAGGTTCATCTCAGAGCTGTTCCTTCTCTCACAACAGCAGTGGGAATTGGGGGGAATAACAGAAGAAAGTACAAAGCTGAGAAAAGCCAACCCTTTGGGAGGAGTAAATGTATCTACAGGACAGAAGAGAACTAAATATCATTCTTCTAACCAAAGTCTTCTGTTATCTTCAGCCTTGAGAAAATACGACTCTGGTCTATGCTTAGGGTTTGTGGAGTCTTGGCCAAGGCTACCAGTTTAGAGAGAGCGAGAGAGACATAGCTCAATATCTCAGTACAGAAAAGTTACATGTAGGAAACAAGGGTCTAAGTGAAGTACTTCTATTCATGTATTTCGATAAATTTACCTGATAGTACATTTGAATTTGATTGAATCTATTCGTTGGAGTTCACTTTTTCCATGAGAACAGGAAAGAAAACAGAAGAACCCCCGTTCCTTAGCCTTGGCCGGATCAAGTCGGCACCCACGCCACAGCGTCGCATACACACGGATGAACGTCCGAGCCCACGTGGACATGAGCCACGCGAGGCCTCTGTGAGAGCTGCTCGTTGACCGCTGCCTGCGTTAGAGCTGACCACACAGGCAGCAGTAAGAGCCGCTGTGAGGCCAGACCTGAAGAAAAGAACTGAGCAATGGAGATGGAGACCAGTGCTGTGAAATCCAGAACGGGCTGTGCGGCTCATTCGCCCACAATGAAGGTGCTATTGGAGGAAACCACTGAAAGTGCAGACCCAGGTCTCAGAAGGTAATGGAAAGAGAATGGAAGGGATGGGTAGATTTCAGATACACACCCGGGTAGTTGAGTGCTATTACAGGATTCCCAAAAATGCTTCTGAGAGGAAGAATTGAAATGACAAGAATGTAATGCAAAAAGCTGGGAAAACGACTCAGCACTGAGCTGAAATAAAATGAGAATACTGGGAACGTTTCTTATTCTATTCCAAATTTGAGTGCATAGAGTAGAAATGCTAAGGGAGAAATGTTACATGTTCTGCTAAGAGGACAAACGGCTTGGCTATGGTGCCCGCATGATCCAATCACTTTCTAAAAGCTCCCTCCCTGAGGGCGTGGCTCTGGGGATCATTCTTGATCAGAACCACAGCTGAGGGGAGATGTGGAAATATCAGCACATGAACAGAGTCTGGGAAAATCAAGTGTGTCTGGATTTCACATAAAAGTAAGCTTCTCTATGAAGCGGCGGCTATGAAGAATCCCTCATAATGTCCTTTCTTCTCACAGTTCGTATCAGTCATCTTTCCTTTCCCACATATACAATGCTCTTAAGTATTACTATTCAGATGTAATTAATTTCTGAAACTATTTGCATATTGGACCATTTTGAATGAAATTATCTTTATTGCCCATCAATTTCCAATTAGCCAATTATTTTTGTTTCACTAAAATATCCTTAAGCTGAAATTAATTTAAATAACCCATGAATGTTTTAAATAAATGATTCACTTTCATTTCACAGACACACGACTGATTTCTAAATCCTAGTCCAACATGGTAACTTAAAATTTTTCAGGGTGGAACCCACAGGCCTGAGCAAATGCCCTAGTTCTGGATGAGTCCTCATGAAGATATGCTGAAATGCTGTGTGGACAGCGGGCATGGAGGGCAATGGTGCCCAGGAGCTAGCCAGCTGCGTCTCTGAGAATAACACAGACCGTGCAGTGTCAGGGGGAGAAGCTGAGCAAGGGCGGAGGACGGATCTTGGAGGATCGCTAGGGCAGCGAACCTGAGTGTTTAATAACCAGGATGAGGGTCTCAGGAAAACGAGAGTGAAGCAGGTGAGCTGGATGTCATAAAGCGTCGTTCATACTGAACTCGAGAGGATGAATCTATAAAACAAATTAACTGAATTAAATGCTTCTTTACTCACTTGGTTATATGAAGTGAATAAAAGTATGGCTACATAAAGTCTTTAGAACATATACTGAATAAATGTGAATGATTTTTAATTGTATCATAAATTATGTTACAGAAAAGTGAGACTTTCATGTCTCTAAGACACTTAGTTTTCCTTCCAATCTTTTTCAATACTGCTTAATGGAAAAGCAAGTGCCACCAATAGACTCCCTGTTAAGGTTCCATGAGAGGAAATAAATTTCTGAGCCAATAGACAGTGGTGAGTCAATTACTGACAGTGAAAGTCGTCCTGCACAACCACCCTCCTCTCTGGACTCCTCACACCAGCCATGAAGGTTCTGAAAGAAGTGGAAATCACTTTATTTTTCTTTAAATGTTGCATTTTGTCCATTATTCTGTATTATACTACAGAATTGTAATTATTTTACATAAATATTTTTTGGTTGTAAAACTCATTATCTGACTTTCCATTATTTCTTACAGGGAAATTCACTTTGACGTACAAGTATTTTGTATTAGAAACATGTTTCCAGAAAAAAATTATACTCAAAAACCAAGGTTGTATTGTTTGTAGTTTTGAGAAAATGGATGCACTCTTAAATAAATGATGATTTTTCACGTGTCTATGCAATAAACCATCTCTAGTCAGATACAGATGCATTAACGTTTGAAAACAAGTCAGAGTACTGATTCGAAAGATGGGCAATTTATTATCAGTGATCGATACCTTGAAAATATTACATTAATTGAAAGAAAAGAATTAAAAATGGCATTTTCTGAAACATTAGTCAAAGGACAGAGAAGGACGAGTAAGGGAAAGAATGAACATATTAAAGAAAGCAAATTAAAACCAAAAGAATAAAGTTTGGAAATATTACACAGCCATTAAGAAACTCATCTTTTTTGCAGACGTTAGCAAACGATTTAATGGAGAGCTGTACCATATCTTGAAAACAGCCAGTTTGAGAATGAAGTCTATATATCTCTATGTACCTTGAAGAGAATACCACATAAATATGCTTTCTACATATTCACAAGACTGTGCTGGAGTCAATTTTAATTACTGTGTTCCTTGAAAAACTGCTGTATTATTTAAAATGTTATAAAACAAAGAGAAGTGCAGCCATATAATGTAATTCTCTTTAGAACTTCTCGTGCATTAGAAAATCTGATGATATGGCACATGCTTGTGATCTACACTGGTAAAGCCTATGGGCACCACATTACATAGAATATAATATGAACCTTGGGAAGTACTGTACTCACACACAGCAGAGAGATAAGCATCCAAATATTTTAATGTATATTTCTAGTGTATTTCATTCTTAAAATATATTGCCTTCTAAATGGAACAAAGACTAATTTTTTTTTTTTGAGACAGGGTCCTACCTTGTAGTCCAGGCTGGCCCTGAGCTCCCTATGTACCCCAGGCAAGCCTCCAATTCAGCAATCCTCCTGTCTCTGCCTCCCGAGTGCTGGGATGACAAGCGTGAGCCACCACGCCCGGCACGTGCGGTATTGATGGCTGGTGGGCATGAGTCTCCACGCCCAGCATTGTATGTGGTTTCCGGGGATCGAACTCAGGACCTTGCACTTGCGAGGCAGGTGCCGGAACCACTGAGCTAAACCTCCGGCCCACCAAGACTAATTTTGACACCAAAAATTTAGGGACAATGTATTCAGAAGAAGATGATATTTAGAGAGAGATAAACTGATGACTGAAAGTCCCTGAAAAAAATGGAAGGGGTCTGCTGTGCCACAGCACTAACGTCTCCTCCACTTAGAAGGAAGAGGAGGATCGATGAAGGCCGCGCGCTGTGGGAGGGAGGCTGGACGCATTCGCTTCTCTGTCAGGTCCGCGGGTAACGGAGAACGTGGCCAGGGCGAGAGCTCGGAGAAATCTGCGGTAATGTTTAGAACGGCTGCTGTGCGGCTGGGGAGAGGCAGATGGTCAGTGGGAGAGGACTCGTTTTCCTTTGAGAATTTTATATGATATCAAGGGCCATTATAAAGTTATAGTAATTAACTGTTTCGAAAATAGTACAATCACAAAAGTGAATACGATCTTACTGGAGGATTTACGTCCTACTTAATAGAGAATACAGATCTTAAGTGTTCGATAATTTTGACGATCATACACACCAAGATAATCACTGTCTCCATCAAATTATACAGAATTTCCTTTGTTGCAGAACCCCTCCCCCCGAGATCCTGGCCCATCAAATCAAATCGGTCTCTGACCGGCATCCTTTTTTGCTGTCAACAGCTTTCAATTTCATTGGTCTCTTCATGGGCTTTATATAAATGCAAGCACAGATTATGTAACCATTTGCTTTTAAACTTGTTTACTTTTGAATATTTTATATTTATTTTATCTGGTAATGTTACATTATAGAAAAATACACAATGTTTAAGCTACCCAACTGCCTTCTATTTAATATTCTGTAGAGATTTTGGTGAACAGATTTACTCTATGAGGAACTAAAAATAGATATAATGAGGAAATGGGGAAATTTTCATGCTTGTATAAATTTACTATGTGATGTTAAGCCCTTGTGAAAAGTAGATAAAAAGTTGACATTCTCACTAATAATATATGAAAGGACCCAACTCTATGTGTTAGCAAAGTTTAAATTTTAGCCTTTTTGGTTATACCTGTTTAACTTTATTTTTAATATGTTTATCTGACATTATGATTATACTATACTGCAGATTGTATTATCATTTTAATACCTGCTTCTAGAGATTTCTGCAAAATATTTGAAAAATAATTATTTTCCATATCAATTCATAAGAATTTCTAATGTAATACATTAAAACATTTATGCATTAAAATACATAGCTTTCATTTTCATTGTTGTATCAGTGTTGTCCATTTCTCTACCAAATCCTTTAATGTTTCTTATTATGATAAAATTCTTATCTAACAAGTTCTAAGAATGTTTATGTAATAATAATAAACATAATAATCCATTGAGTCTTCCTTTAACTACACATTATATTTCTTGCCTTATTTTAAGTGCCTTAAATTTGGTGTTGTATGCTAGATATTTTGGTATTATATGCTAGATAAAATAATTATACAGAAGAACATAAACAATATTCACAACCAAAAGGACATGGACTTTCTTCTCTTGTATTACTGTCCTGGGAACTGAGCCCCTAGGTGGACCATTAAAATAGTAAATAATTTGGATGTAGAAGGCGTTGGTGCTGTAGCTTTATGTGGTTTACCACTGTGTTTTGAACGGGATCCCTCTGTTCCTCAGTGAACAGGCTCTGAGATCAGGGTACTTCTCAGATGCCACGATTTTCTTGATGCCTCAAATGCCAACTTTGGGAGCTGAAGCTGAACTTTCTCTGCCAAGTCCTGAGGCTGCTGGAGGGTTTGTTTATTTGTTGTTTTGTTTGTTTTGAGACAGGGGGTCTCACTTTGTAGTTCAGACTGGCCCTGAGCTCACTACGTAGCCCACGCAAACCTCAAACTCAGCAAGTCTCCTGCCTCTGCCTCCCCAGTGCTGGGATGACAGGCGTGAGCCACCACGCCCCGCAATGTAGTATGTGGTAGTTGCTGGTGGGCGTGAGTCACCACGTCCAGCATTGTTGTATGTGGTTACCTGGATTGGACTCAGGAGTTTGCACTTGCGCCAGAACCACTGAGCTAAATCTCCCCCTTATTTATTTATTTATTTATTTATTTATTTATTTATTTATTTATTGCTCCTTAGCATTCTGAAGTTTCCATACCATGAAATGCTTTGTTCAGCTAGTATCATTTTTCAGCCATTTCAAGCAGGATGCCTCTGATTTTCTAAAAATGTGAATATACACTTTTAAAAACTTTCCACCTACAAGGGGAAATTGATGGCGTCTCCTTGTGAGAGATCCTGTTACCCAGTTTATCCTCTTGGGGAAAATGCAGCGATGGCTCAGGTCTGTTTATTTGGGGCTCCAAATCGCCCTGTGAGCCCCCTCCCTCCCCGTCCGCCCTCCCCACCGCCGGACCATTTCCTTCTCTCATAGTTTCCTTTCTACTTGCACGTGGTTTACCTTCCCCTAAATCCACAATGATGGCAAACTTAAAATCGGAGATGCTGTTTTCCTTAAGCAGGCGATCGGTTCTAGGATGACAGAACAGCAGTTTTTGAAAGCATTCGTAATGAATGAGAAAAATCATTAACGAATTCATTAATGACTCTGAGAAGTCAGAGCTTTCAGGTCTCCAGATTTCTTCTTCAGTGCTTACAATTTGGACAGACATGTTGCTCCTTCCCCTCGGCATTCTGCAAAATGCAGGAGTGCCAGATCCAGGCCACAGGAAGGTCCCTCCGCTCAGAGCACAATGAAAACTAAACAGCTCACCTTCCCCACTCTGCCATCTCTGCTTTATGCCACTCTGAGAGCCGTTCTCTTGGGGGAAATGTTTTTTTTTTTAATTTTTATTTATAATGTGAGCAACTGGATTTGTACATTTACTCAGGGTCAGCTGTCGTTGATTAGCACCCATGAACTAAATTCTTGAACGAAGACGGGAGGAGAGGCCCAACAGCCCGCGGTGGGGAGGGATGGGTATTCACACCCTGCACAGCCCCGGGGCGGCGAAGAATGAGAAGGGGCAGGTAGTCGGGGACGGACGAAGCATCGGAGATTGTAAGAGGCCAGGAAGAAACTGCACCAGGACAAACAGCAGAAAATCATCCCGACCAAACTGATGGATAAAAGTTACATTTCAGTATCTTTGAAAGTTTTATTGTTAGCAATTATTTGTGAATTTTTTGCTTATTATTATTATTTTTTTTTCTTTTGAGACAAGGTCTCGCTTTGTAGTTCAAGCTGGCCCTGAGCTCACTAGGTAGCGCAGGCAAGCCTCAAACTCAGCAATCCTCCTGCCTCTGCCTCCCAAGTGCTGGGATGACAGGTGTGAGCCACCACGCCCAGCTATTATTATTTTTTTTAATCTGGAGAAATTCCAGAATCCAAGTAATAGTAAATCTAAAAGGTGCTTTAGGGAAGTCTGAGGGCTCAGGTTTCTCTTTCGTGTATTGCTCAGCAGACGGCTCTGAGTGGCGGCGTGAGGGGTCTTTGCTCGGGACTGCCGTGCCTGGCTGGCTGACAGACACCAGTCTGCGGCGTGCTGCTCCAATGACCCCTCCCGCTATCCACCACCACAAAACCTGGGAAGGACTACGTGAAGGGAGGAAGTCCTTCCGCATTTCAGAATTCTTAAAGTTCAAGAAGTAGAAGGAAAGATAAGTGAGAAGGTTTCCTACCCCTCCGAGTGCCTGGGTGTGACAGAAACGGCGCTTGTGGACATCGCAGCAGGGAGGACATTGCCAGGTGACACCCCCAGGCCGCCCATGTTGACTCATCCCATAGTGCTGGGCAGATAAACAGACAGCAGCATTTAATAATAAACAGCTGAACAGAAGAGACTGGCTTTATAATCAAAGGGTTAAGCAGAAATTGTATATCGCTAGTGTATTTTCCCAGGTTTGACAGTAACTAAAATTCTTTGGCATGAATTCTGACTTCACATTTGGCCTGACTGCAGCTCCCGTTGCAAAGTCTCAATGAATACATCTCCTTTGTTTGCAAATTTACACATATGCCTCTATTCTTTCATTCAAAATAAGGACTTCAGCTCAATTTATAGGGCAGTATTTTCAGTATATCCATAATCCTCAAAATTGAAATTTTATATTGTTTTTTTCTCATATAAAAATATGATCATCGAAATATTGGTATATAAACCAGACCTACTTGTTAGTGGAAAGTAAACTGTTTTTATTTTCTTCTAGTGGAGTATCTTTGGCAAGTATTCTGGGCATTGAGCCATAAAATACATTATGTTTAATAAATGCTTTAAGAATTCTGGGTAATTTCTTAAAAATGATCTTGATAGGGCCGGAGATTTAGCTCAGTGTTCCGGCGCCTGCCTTGCAAGCGCAAGGTCCTGAGTTCGATCCCGGTAACCACATATAATGCTGGGCGTGGAGACTCGCCCACCAACAATCAACACCGCATACCACAATGCTGGACGTGGTGGCTCACGCCTGTCATCCCAGCACTCGGGAGGCAGAGACAGGAGGATTGCTGAGTTCGTGGTGGCTTGCCTGGGCACCATCGTGAACTCAGGGCCAGCCTGAACTACAAAGCAAGACCCTGTCTCAAAAAGCAAAAAAAAAAAAAAAAAAAAGTGATCTTGATAAATTAATGTTATCATCATTGGAATAGATGAAAAAATGTTATAAAATACAAAGATTCATTTCTTAGGGATAATTTTATTATTTGTCTTTTGTTTTGATGTGTTTTACCTTATAAAAAGTTTTCCAAAAATACTAGAATGGTAGGAATATGATATAAACTTGGGGAAATAGAGATACGTCATTAGCAAAACTGTTTCCATTTGTCATTAGTTGTTTTTGAGTCTTTGGTAACACAGAGAAACTTTATATTTTAAACATCATTAATTTAAATATTGCCTATAGTGTAGTTGGCAGCCCCAAGGAGACGAGACTAAATCAAGAAGGGAGAGAAAAAAAAATTGATGATTAAAAAAAATGGAAACAAAGCTTATGTATGGGGGATGGGTGTTGAAGGGAGGGCCTGGAAATGGGAAAAAAATAAGAATCAAGATACACCAGGTATAGGTACAAGTTCTCAGTGAGGAATGTGATCATAATGTATACCTAAAATGCTCTAATAAACTCAGTAAAGGCAAACAACAAATTCTTACAGTCAAATAGAATGTTAATATTTAGCTAGAATCAGATATAAGTAGTGATGAAGCTTTTCACATAAAATTATCTTTCTTTCAAATTGTAACTTCAGCATCATTCTAACAAAGAAATGTCCAAGAAGGGGTAAAAAAGATACCTACTGAATTTTCCCACATGGCTGATTGGACATGGGGTGTATCACTCATCAGTAGATGCATTTGATGATCCTTATAACTGAATATGCTTATTCCTTACTCAACCATTTACTATAAGATTAATATTAATTTTAATAAAAAGACACTGGAGCCAGGCATGGTGGCTCATGCCTGTAATCTCAGCACTTGGGAGGCAGAGGCAGGAGGATTGCTGAGTTCGAGGCTTGCCTGAGCTACATAGTGCTGTCTCAAAAAAAAATAAAAAAAGACACTGGAGACTATAAATTGAAAGGGTAGTTCATACTGCAGGTATTATTAATTTCTTATAACACAAATTTTAAAATATAGTTTTGCTCAGAAAATTATTTTTATGCTGACATTTAATCAGTTCACTGTAAGTTAATTTTTTAATTTCCAAACCAGTAAATGTGCTATAATATTTTATAAGTCCTCAGTTTGTTACTGTTAAACATCAATTTTTGTGGTTCTGACCACTTCTAGAAGTACTTCAATGCTGAAGGTGGTAGTAGATTAATGAATGTTACTAGTTTTTTTTTAATTAAGGAATGCCAACATTTTACTTCACACTAAATATTAAGCTCACAAATTTTTCTACCTTCTAACATATCTCACATAAACTTGGGAGTTTTATATGAATTTCTTTATAGTCTAATCATTGATTAAAATACTATTAAATAGGCTAGGATATGTTGAATTTTCCTAAAATAATATTTAAGTGGAAAAATTAAGATACAAAGTATATTTCATAACCTCATGCAGCTGTAGAGAATCAATTTAGAAAACTGTTGAACATTCAGCTTGACATTTTCTCTACACAGGAATTTTTAATTTACATTTTGATGGTCTGCTTCCCTTCTTTTATTGCTTCCTCTCTTTTTTAGTCCTGCTTCCATTTGTAATTGTGAATCCCCCAGAAACATCTATTATGAAGTAGAAACTTCCACTTGAAAAATCTATTATCAAATCACATACTGTCATCATATCTAACAATTAATTTAGCCTGCCTTAGCCATGGACAAGTGGTAAAAGAATAATAGCTGTGGTATACATATGTTTCATTGCTGTTCAAAATCACATTACCCAACAACATAGCTTTGACCTTATACAGCTGCTGCTGCTCTCCAAATGGTAAGTTGCAGCAATGCTGAAAACTCGGTTTTCCACTTTTCCTTCATCTGTCATTTGAATTCTTGGGTACTCAATTATGTTCTCTGCTTTGTGCTGAATTCAGAACAGGTAATGGTAAGACACTGTCTTGTGTCGAAATGTTAATGTAGTGCATGGGTGCCCCAGAATAGAAACTTTTACACATCAGATCAAACTGCTATAATGATCAGGGTGGTTTCTTGTTACTTTAAAATCCCATCTGCGATGAATGTAATGATTATGCACTACAAACATAAACTACTACAGTTTAAATTTAAAAACGTCACCGTTTCCAGAAGAATACAGTAAGGACTAAAGGCTAAGGGCTTTTAAGTACTGTCCAAGAATGGTTAGAAGAGTGTGGAGCAGTTTTCTTGAAAAATTTCATATTCTTAGGCCCACGCACTTTGGTTTTTAAGATGCTTAATTAGCTTCCAATCATCTCTTACATAGACTTGTATGTACTTCCACACGTCTATTCCTTTTCTTGCCCTACATGTCAATTATTCAACAGCTGCAAAGAATTCTTCTCGATGTACAGGTGAGGTCATTGGATTATTTACAAACTCAATGTCACTGCATATTTATAATAGTGTGATAGAAAATATTGCACTTACATTTTGTAAATTGCAGGATATGTAGATTCTATGTAATGCATGACATGTAAATTCACAAACATAAATAAAACTTTATAATACCTACAAATATACATGGAGGCAGTCACATATTAGTGCATACATGATATGCACGAGAAAAATACAGTTCATTCACTTTTTAATTTTGGCATTTTGTGTATACACTTTTGATCAAGTTTATGCTTTATCATAGGACACAGTTACATTTTTTTCTTAAAATGTTATGGGTTTTCGGTTTAAAACTAAATGCAACCTGACATTTCGGTACACAAACCTTGTCAGGGCTTACGGGTGTGCTGATCTCATCATATCCGAAGCAGCTGCCACCTAACAGCACGAAACGCAGGCGGAGCTCTGACTGCAAGAGGGGAACTGGCCCATCTGAACAGGCTCCGCCTGACGTCCGGGGCCGCTCTCCAGATCCGGGGTCCCACACACGCTCACGGCCTGCTGACCTCCCAGCTGCCTGGGCGGCAGGAAGTCAAGCCCTGAGGATGGGGGCAGGTGGCCTCCATTTCCCCGAGGCGCCTCGGTGCAGTGAGCGCCGGCACTCGCAGGGCTTCTGAACCGCAGCCAAGCGCCTTCTCCCTGACCTGCGGTTCCGGCTCTGCTCCTCTGCAGCCCGCGCACCTGCTTCGGTCCCGGGCTCATGTGAGCAGAGCCTCCAGCTGGAGGGGCTGTACTGGGCACCAGAGAGAAGCTGCCCAGGGAAAGCGGCAGGTACGAGCCACCAGGTGTCTCACCGGAGACGTGAACGAAGGCTGCTGACTCTGTCGAGCTGCCCTCTTCCAGAAAAGAACAAATTCGGGGCATACGTGAGCCAAAGGCGTGGACAGCAGAACTGACTTTGCAAGAACCTTGCCGCTCATACTAGAAAGACGGTGAAAGGTAATTAGAATAATATAACTGACCCCACTACATTAGGCATTCATGAAAGTGTGCCTCGGACAGACGGGTTTTCTGTAAAGATATTCCCGGTGTGTGCTAGCTCCTGCTTCGTTTTCATCAGTTCTTTTTTTTTTTTTTCCTGTTCAGATTAAATAAAAGCCACTGTCTTCCTTCTCGGAGTCCGTCTATGCACTGCGCATAAAGTAAAAATCTGGCTCCTGCACCGGTGAGCCCAGCCGCGGGGACAGTGAGATCACGGAAGCGCGCGGCCTCCTCTGGCGCCGGCTCTGGGAGGACTGCGGGGTGCGAGGCGCCGGGAGCCCGCGGGTGACAGCACTGCGCACTCCGGTCGCTGCGCCCCGCTCGGGAGGCCCACGGCGACTCCAACTGCAACGCGCCGCTGCACGCGGAACCCGCAGGCCCGGGGAAGTGGCCCCGGTGCTGAGCTGTCCAGAAGCTTCTCGGTGGTTCTAATTCACTTTTGAAAAACAAACTTGTACAAAGAGCCCCACAGTGGATTCTGAACGCTTAAATTTAAGCACACGTGAGGGAATTCGGTTCATATAGCGTGGCCAAATGATTTTTGTCAGATTCACGGCTATGTCATTTTCTATGTTTAACATAACATATTCTCTTCCTGATACATCCAGATATTAACAGAACAATGTTTTGAAAACCTCAGCTCTTGGCAGTTATTGATACAGTAATGAGTGGAAAATAGGAAGACCTTTTAATGAAGATAATGCTTAGAAGAACCAACCTTTATCGAACTGGTGATGAAGTTTGTTAACATATTGAATCTGTCTGGTGATTAATTTGCAAATATGGTGCAACTTATCTAAAAAATATCATTTCCAAGAAACAGCTGCTCACAATAGAGTTCTACACAACTGTCAAGAAATCACAGTAATTATCCAAAATTATAAGGCTTCTGCTCGTGCACTTATAAACCAATGGTTGCAAGCGGCTATGTGCCAACCACCGTTTTAGGCATATAACAAAACTCGAAAGGAACACATTCTAAGGGAGTGATATTTCCCATAGTAATTCGGAAATAAGATAGGAGATAATGCTAAAATCCTACCTGTGGAATCCATTGATTGATTTCTGGTTTATTCCATTCATGATTTGAGGACTTGGTTTAATTCCAGTGTTGGGCTATTACAAATACATAGGCTGAAAGCTTTGCTCTGATCCTCCTGTTAAAAAAATAAAAAGGATATTTCGCGCTGTGTAAATGCCCCCCATTTTCTTTATCCATTCATTGTTTAATTGTCAGTTAAGTTGTTCCCATTTCTTGGTGACTGTGAAGTGTTGTGATGGATGTGGCAGGCAGTACCTCCTCAACATATGATTTAATTTCAATTGGATGTGTATCCCGTCATGGGTTTGTTGGGTCATACAGTAGTTCTGTTTTTTTTTTTTTTTAATGTTTCTGAGGGATCTCTAAACTGCTTTTGCACAGTGGCTAACCTAATCTACACTTCAGAAGATTACTAGTAGTTATTCCTGAACATCACTGTGTGGAAAGCTTCTCCTTGCTTCCTATCTTCTCCAAAAATTTCTACCTACTTGCTTCGAATAGTGCCTATCTAATTTTATCTAATAGCTTATGATAGATGCCCACTTACTGGGGTGAAGTGATTTCTTGTTCTGATTTCAATTTTCATTCCCTGATAATTAGTGACATGAAACATTTTTTTCATACATGTCGGCTTTTTAAATGATTTTTTATAGAAAAGTCTGTTCATGTCTCTCTGTTGTTCATTTTAATGTTGTATTATTTGTATCTGTTTATTTACTTGGTATTGTTTAGTATTTTGGTATTTAGTATTTAGCATTTTCTTTGGTATTTGTTTGATACTGGTTTTTGATGTCATATATTTTAGATACCACAGAACTTTTTATACTAATTCTACGTAATTTGTATTATTAGAATTATAATGACATAGTGGTCTTCAAAATATAAACATAAGTCTTGCAAGTATCAAACTTATGAACACTTGTACAACTCCAGAGAAAATACATCATTACACTAGGAATAAATACAGAATGTAAAAGAGAGAAGCAAACATTGAACATTTTTTATTCTGTTTTATGAAAAGTCTTGAGCTGTATGTCAGGCTGAAGCTGTAAAATCTATTTCAGTGGAAGAAGTATCAGAAAATCTGGAGGCTTCTTTATGATAGAAAATTTAATGTTGGAAATAAGATAGGGAGCCTGCTTTATAACAAAAAGGAAAAAAGGCTCTGACATTTGAGGTGGATAATTTTTCAGAATTTACACTTAAATAGTTCTGGAATGTTCTGGAAACTTAACTCATCAGGGAGCCCAACACTGTTCTACTACATTCAAATTGATTCAGTGAATTTCTTGCATTCTAAAAGTTCATAATTTCCCAAGTGATCTGATGGGAAGAAGACTTCTGGGTTTTGTTTCTGCTCTTATCATATTTCTGTGAAGGGAGATTTCTTTATCCAGTTAGATCTGTTCAGATTGTCAAAAATATAATTCTGATGATTTTGGCAATAATCTTTGGTGAAAAAAAATGGCACTGTCCTATGAAATCAAAACAATTATTCAGATTTAAACATTTGCTTCACTTTCTTATTTCATGGACATTTGACCAATTACAAAGATTTTTCTACTAGGATCAGAGGTTTAAAAAAACTGTCTGAATTTTTTTTTTTTTTTTTTTTTTTTTTTTTTTTTTTTTTTTTTTTTTTTTTTTTTTTTTTTTTTGAGACTGGGTCTCTCTTTGTAGTTCAGGCTGGCCCTGAGCTCACTATGTAGCCCAGGCAAACCTCAAACTCAGCAAACCTCCTGCCTCTGCCTCCTAAGTGCTGGGATTAGAGGTGTGAGCCACCATGCCCGGCACTGTGGTATGTGGTATGTGGTATTGATTGCTGGTGGGCGTGAGTCACCACGCCCAGCACTGTATGTGGTTACCGGGGATCAAACCCAGGACCTTGCGCTTGTGAGGCAGGTGCTGGAACCACTGAGCTAAGTCTCCGGCCCCTGTCTGAAATTTTTAACAGACATTTTACTTCAAGCTGTTCATAATAAAGTAAAGAATATTTAGTGTTTTTAAATGACAGCGAAATTAACAAACAAAAAATTTAAACATTTGCTTTTTTTCTAAAGATATTCTTTTAAGCATCATTTCTATTGTTATGTATATAAAAATAAATTTTTCAACACCATTTAGTGAAAAATTGGCTTAAGTCTTTTACTCTACAAAAAACCTGTAATGGTATACATTTATTTGAATATCACATTTTGATGTACAAAACACAATCATGTCTTCTCAAAAAAAAATCAAACAGAGTTAACCTTAGCAAAAGGTTTGAGTCACTTCAATATAAAAAATGACAAATTAATGGCTAATAAGTCATAGTAATTAAAAGAAAATAAATCTTGAATATGAGTTAAGATTGAGATATTCATTATGGTTTACTAAGGCAGGAATCAAAAATATTTACCTCACAGTACATATTCATATGACTATGTATAGATATGTATATGAATATGTATATACATATATATGTATATACATATATATATATATATATATATATATATGTTAAAGTATAGAACCAAAATTCAGGTCAGATAAAAATACAGATAAGACATGTCTTTTGTGTATGTTTTCATTTTGAAGACAGCAAACAAAGGTATTATGTAAAGTTAAATTTAAAGGGGAAGTAGGGAGAGGGAGTGGGGGAAAGGAATGTGGGGAAAGGAATGTAGGGAAAGAAAAATAACCAAAAGAAAGAAAAAAAATGCAAAGAAAGCTTTTGTAAATAGGGAGCGGTGGGGGGATGGAAGGGAGGGAAGGGAAATGGGGATAAAACAAGAAGTAAGATATATCATGTACAGGTGCAAATTCCCAAGGGTACATGTGATCATAATGTATACCTAAAATGTACCAATATGAGAAAAAAGAAATAAAATTGTTACTTGCACGCCAATTGATCACAGGAATGGATATTAGAGAAATAAACATCAGTGTCCTCCTTGTACTTCTACTGCAGTGTCCACCACTGACTTCTCAGCATGGGTTTTTGTTGCTGTTGCTGTTGTTGATGTGCTGTCACTAACACGGAGCCTGATACTGAATAAAAGCTGCATTTCTGACACATAATCCAATGAGAAAATAATGAAGTAAGAATAATTCTTACTGAAATGCAAGCAAAGAAATGATTGCTACAAAAAGGCTGATTCTTCACCACGTAAATTTTATATGGATTAAAGAAAAATTGCTCTTAATGTAGCTAAAGTTATTTCACAATGACTTTAAGATTATGAAGGTGATTAACAAGCACACCAACTGCTCACTTCAATAAAATATGAAAAAGCATTAATGGTATAATAAAAGCGTATGTTGGGTCAGGGATGTAGCTCAGTGGTGCCATGCCTGCATGACAAGTACAAGGACCTCATTTGATCCCCATATATATATAGAGATAGATAGATAGATAGATAGATAGATAGATAGATAGATAGAGAGATAGAGAGATAGAGAGATAGATATAGATATAGATATAGATAGATATAGATCTATATCTATCTCTCTATATATATATCTCTGTGTGTGTGTGTGTATATGCAATAGTAACTTGAAAGAAAATAACCATAATTTTGGAAAAATACACAAACCTTAGAATTCTCCATTAATTAGGCAGAGATGAGACCAGTGAACTATTACTTTGAAGAAATATTTTCAAAAGTTTGGGAAAATATTTTCTATAAAGTCGAAATATTTGGTAATTACGTTAACTGACCTTATATCATCAAATTATATTTAATACATCTAAGCAGACTCACAGATGAAAAATGATGCTGGTGTGAATAAATGTGCAGATCAGTAAGGATGGCCTTGCAGAAAAATAATGGCTCCCTGAACATACATTAACACAAGCAGAGAGGTAAATGTCAGGACTTAACTTGGTTAATGATGGTTTCAGGTGTAGCAGTCTGATAATTAAATGCAACATGCATAAAATGATATTGGTCTTGAATCTGTCCATGATAATGTAAAGAGAGTTATAATCATAAAAGGTAGTTATGAGTTATTGATATTTAAGGAACAACCCATGACATGGATAATCCACCCCTAACGGTTGATTCTAATCATTCCAAAAGCCATGAGAAGAACTACTAAGGCACATGGATGAATCATGTATGTTCTACTGCTGAATAAGTTTCACTAGGATGCTCATTTAACCCACGGTTTCATTTTTACCTTGTTAATAATCACATTTTCAAATGTAAAAGTTTATGGTGAATGTTATTAGTGATATTTTACAATGTCTACTGCTGTTTACAGTCTTTCAATGCCTTAACATTGATCTTTTTAATTATGAACAATTAATTTTGTTGTTCAATTGGACTAAACTATAATTTTATTTGTGGTACATGTAATGTTTGCATATGTCATGTGTTTGGTAGGTTGTGGGGCAAGAAGAAGTACAATTTTTAAAAAACTCTATAGAGTGTTTTAAGGTGAAGACACTGGCTTAACCTAAATGTGAGAAATAGTTAAAGGTAAGAAAACAGACATCTGAGTAAGCGGGTGTGCAGACAAGCCAGAAAGCCAAGGTTAATACGACTGTCAGGAAAACATACTGAATCTTATGCACAATAGTTTTACATCTTATATAAGATCTTACTTTAAAAGCCAAAGTTTAAAATATAGATTATAATTTAAAATCTACTGTATGTTGATAGGATTCATCTGGCACAATTCCTATCATGACATTGTTTTCTGAGGAGCTATAAGCAAAAAAAAAAAATTACTTAGCTAAAATTGTAAAATTTATGTCACTTGAAAGCAGAAAGAAGTTAAGTCTTGATATGAAAGTGGAAATATGACATTACTATTGGCAGTTAATCTGAATTTTTTTTTTTTTTTGAGACAGGGTCTCACTTTGTAGTTCAGGCTGGCCCTGAGCTCACTATGTAGCCCAGGCAAGCCTCGAACTCAGCAATCCTCCTGCCTCTGCCTCCTGAGTGCTGGGATTACAGGCATGCGCCACCACGCCCCGCACTGTGGAATGTGGTATTGATTGCTGGTGGGCATGAGTCACCACGCCCAGCACTGTTTGTGGTTACCGGGATCAAACTCAGGGCCTTGCACTTGTGAGGCAGGTGCTGGAACCACTGAGCTAAATCTCCGGCCAGTTAATTTGAATTTTGAAATCTGGTTTTCATCAGAGACATACAAAAATTTCCTGGGTCAGGTGGTATTTTGGGTAAATCAATGGGGAAGCAACACAAAAAAACATATAATTATGGAAGCA
The DNA here is from genome assembly GCA_004025085.1 of Thryonomys swinderianus. Taxonomy (NCBI): domain Eukaryota; kingdom Metazoa; phylum Chordata; class Mammalia; order Rodentia; family Thryonomyidae; genus Thryonomys; species Thryonomys swinderianus. The sequence continues at coordinate 20,270 of PVIC010015167.1, forward strand.
GTGGTATTTCTGTTTTGTGGCCTAAGACTATTTTATGTAAGAAATTTGGTAAGGAATTCCAGAAACACAATGAATGTTGGCTTTGAAATATTTCTGGAGACTTTGACTTGATATACACTTTGAACAAGTTGCTTATAAATTTGAGAATCCAGAAGCAAACGTGGAGGTGTGCCAAAAGGTCACTTCACTGGCAGTCAAGTTCGTGATTGTTCTTGGGGAACCTGAGCAGGAAAAGTCCAACTGAATACTAGTTTTTGTTCTGCCATGACTGGTTCTGGTCACTACTAAAAAGACCATGTGGACAAGGGAAGAAAACCCAAATCCACACAGATGGGGGTTGTGAACACTTTGGAAAAACTGATACAAGAATTGGAGTTTTTGCTGTATTGATTTTAAAAAGCCATTCAGGACATTTATTATTGTTCTATTCTGAGACTGTGCTGCAAACATAATTTAATGTTACTCGTACTGCCAAATTAATTAGGTGCACATATGAAAATCAGGTAATAGGATTTTCTTCTAAGTCTGTTTGAAAACTATGGTGATTTTTTTCTAACTATACCTGAAAGTATTATATCAGGTTCTGTTAAATAGAAGAGACACGGTAGCATCAGGTGAACGTAAGGATAAAATTCAGTGGAGTCCTAAATATGTAGCTCACTCAATAAGAAGCCGCAGCAGCCCCTTGGCCCCGGTTACTCTCCAAGAGTGGTTGAGGACAGAGACGTTGCCTCCACCAGCAGCGGCCTCCCCGCCTGACCGGTCACCTCTGCTCACGGGCCTGCTGAGGTGCCAGGAAGAAGGTCGAGGCCTCTCGCCCACCCTCAGCCTCCTGGGCCACCGCTGCCACTCGGAGCCTAGTCTTTATGTCACCTTCATTTCAATGATGCAAGACTGTCTCTGTCAGCTCTTCTTCCCCCACAGTGCGCTGCTGTCACCAGCTCCCCATTTAAACACGTGAGTATCGGGCAGCATGGGTCTGACAAGCGCTGGGATTTTTTTTTTCTTTCTGTTTCCTTCTTTAAATGCCAGTGTGGCTCAGTCTATTGATCTTATATACGGAATTGCTGCGTCAGATTCTCGCACATAAGATACTCCCCTGGTAGGAATTTGGCACCGTAGGAAGCTGCATTAGCTTTTAGCACATCAGCATGTCTTTTATCACGTTGTACTTCAGGAGTTGTAAATGTTTCCACTCTCAAAAATGCTGACTTGAATCATTTCAAGAAGCTTCAGCACAGAAAATAAATTCATTGTTTTAGTTCGATCATCAGTCTGTTTAATAACAATATTTTTTAAAGTATGAATGAGAGAAACAAAACATTCCTGCTGCATGTACCATAAAACTTACATATTAGATACATTTCTACAAACAAATGGATACAGAAGTCAAGGAAAATGCTACCTGGGGAAAAATAAGGACCGAACTTTGCAAATCACATTTACAGAGTGTTGGGTTTGTTAGGAATCCTTCAGTGTGCTGTGAATGCATGCTGGGTTTTACAGTTAATGTAAAGAAAAAAAATTTCCATTCAAAGAACTTAAGGAAACTAATGATGGTAAAAAAAATACATTTGCACACGGTAGAAAAATTCTGTTTATAACATCATAAATAACTCTCTGTTTTATGTTTTTATTTTTCCTCATCACGTTAGCAGCCAAGACGTCAAAGAGGAGGAATAAACAGCACGAGGGTATGTTTACCTTGTGCAGCGTTCACACTTAATCAGCAGTGATAACATATTCTGTGAAAATAATTACTCCACACCAGGTAACTCACACAAGCCAGGAAGTCTAACACCCAGACATAAGAGCCATGACCTCTATTGATTAATGTCAGCTTACATTATCCCCTCAGGTAAACAACAGTTATTTGCAAATTCATGGATATTAGCAAGTGAAATGAAAAACGTCTCCCATCAGAACTTCAGTAATAATAATAGAAAACACCAGCCTCTAGTAGAAGGTTTAAAGTAAAAAGAAAAAAAACACATGGACAGGAGACGATTCCATGATAGGAGTATCAACTGGGATAAGAATGACGAAAGATACCAGCGCAATACACCTCACCCTGAACAAGTTTCCTGAAAACGCATCTCTCATAGGCCTTACTTTCTTGATCCAGACCATTCCCCTCTCTCCTCTCTCCAGAACAGAACCACCGATGTTCTACCTTTAGTTCTGCACCTATTTTAGCTCTTCAAAAAATCTGCTCCTTGTGCTAACTCTTCTCTCCAAGGGTAGAATACTGGCCATCACTTTTTTGTCCATCTGTGGACTGGCCCAGGACTTCAATTTTTGTTGAGTGATTCAGCCCTGATGGAGCTACGAATCCTACAAAAAACCTGTTCCATGCTCTCGATGGGTAAATGGCCACACTGAGCCAGCCAGCAGAAATACTTAATAATTCAAGCAGATGCATTGCTTAGTAGTGAGTTGGGAATGGTATAAAAGGTTCCGGGTGCTGGTGAGGTGGTGGCTTTTGTGGTTGCTTGCTGAGAGTGCACTTGCTGTGACAGTTGCCTCTTCTGGGTTCAGGGGTTCTTATGCCATGTACCTCTGCATATGTTTTGGACACCCAAGATCTTAGAAACTGAAATATGCACTAAGACTTGGCTTGTGCTTCCTAAAGTGTTAAAGCCGTAAGGAACCATATTGCACAAATCTAACAGCATAAAGAACTGAAAACCAGATGCCCAAAGCTGAGACATTTGGCACTTATAACTTCCCTAAAAACTAAATGTCTTATGAGCAGAGAGAACAAAACACCAGACCCCACTCTGGGTTCCATTCAGAAGTATATTAAAGTTTAATTTTGATAATGAGGTGCTCTGAAAGGTTTACCAATTACAATAAAGTTTCATATCTGGTATATTTATATTTTTAAATTGAAATTTGCATTCTTTTAAAATCAATATAGATTAGAAAGTATCTCTTTGTAATCACTGTTTTACTTACTATCAAAGTTACACTGTAATTTAAAAATAATTTTCACAATACAAAATCATTTTGAATGTTGTCATACATTCATTTAGTTTTTATGTGTTTTTTTTCTAGTTATTTGCTACAGAGACATCAAACTTATTTGGTTGGTATTTATGACTTCCAAGATTTATTTAAATGCCATCCATGAAGTACTTGTAATTTTTCACAGTTCAGTGTCTACACTGATGAGTGTCTTTCTCTGTTTGAGCTTACATTTTCACCTTTAATGGGAAATGCCTGTCTTTTCTTCTATGTATATGAACGATACAATACATAAATATTGTTACTTGTCTCACCAGGCTTAGAGCTGATATCTCTGAGTTTGAGTTTTCTAAATATGCAGAATGTACCCTGCAAAATGCTTCTTGTTTCTTTTCTGGAGATCTACTGTTTGTCTAGAAATTCCTGGACTGATGTTAGTAACTTGGCATCAATTATTGCCACAGTATATGCAAAAAGCAAACATTAATTTCCATTTTCTCTGTGATAACTGTGTTGAAATACAAAAGCCAAGCAGATAAATTAGAGGGAAAATAGACCTAAGGGAAGAGACTTACAAGGTCAATCTAGGCAATTTGGTTGAAGATTTTTTGCCAATCACATACTTTTGTGCTTGTGTAAGTTCTGGTGACATCTTGAACTCTGTTACTAGGATTTATTATTAAACTGTAAGATTTAGTAAGCTCAAACTGCAATCATCCTACAAGAAAATGCATGATATGAAGAATGTGCTCATAAGGTTTCCACACAATTTTTTATTTATTTTCACTTTGGAAACTACTACATATTGTCATAGCTAAGTCCTTTCTGAATTATTAATGAGCTAATAGTTGACATACATCCCTCCTCTGGGTTCCTAGTTTCTTTAGCAAGTCAGAGTCGAAGTTAGATGACTTTATGAAGATCTCTTCCAGGAGATGCTATATGGATAGACTGGCATTTAGGAAAAGACATTGTAACTGAGGAAAGCAATCAGATACTGCACCAGGGACATTTTAGTCAAAAGAATTTTTAAAAACTCAGTGACATGAAAGGTGTTAATACAATGATAAGAGAAAAATAATCATTATCTATTTCTGAAGGGACAATCACTGAGGTTTCAAGTGCTCCTGCTGGACTGATAGAATTTCTTGACGCTGACATGCCTTTGAAGAGGAGGTGGGCAGAGGCTTGTTATCCTTCTTGACCCTCCGAGTTGTCTTAGACAAAGCATATTGCAACGGAGACAATAGGAACAATACCTTTCCTGAAACTTCAAGGAGCTTAAATAGCAATATTATAAGTAAAAGAAATACAATTTCTTAGTTGCTTTAGTCCATAAAACTAAGTTTTTATTTACTAATTTTCCATGTTCACCAGTGAAATTCAGTGGAGCTCAAAATTTATTTTGTAATATAAGAAATGCCATCAAATTATTTGCCTTCCATTACATTTCAGACAAGGTACAATTGGGGTCAGCGTGATAATTGGGAAATTAAAAATTACTCTAAATTTTTAGACAGGTATATATTGCAATATTAGTTGGCTTTGCCTATTACATGCAGAAATCCAAGAGCTTGTCGATTCCTTTTGTTGCAATAAAAATTGAAATTGTTAAATTTTAACCACATTTTTGGACAGAAATATAAAAATTACTCTCTTCAATAGTGTGAAACCAAATCTACGCACTTCCAAAATTCACTCAGTGTCATTATCATGGTTGGTTTCAACTCTTCAGTAAAAAGAATCTGACAGGGTCATTAAAAATGGAGCTCTGACAATGGCTGATAGGGCAGCAATTTGTTACATTTCAAATAGCTGCATGATTATTGGTCTGGAAAAGGTTTTTGATATGTGGCTTGCTATCTGCATCTGTGCCTTATTTTCAGTGATCTGTGGTTGAATTCATGATAAACCCCACACAGTGATGAGCATGGTGGCACATTCATGAATAAAATGATTACAAAGTCAAAACCAGACCCATTAAGCAAAATGAGTTGAGTAGCTAAAGTGCTAAATCAAATGAAAAGATGTTATTTGGATTAAAAATATCATTAAATAGGATTGAAGCTGTCATATGAAAAGAATGAGGCTAAACTGAAAAACACAATAGGCACTAATCCTTGTTTTATAAAAGTCCAAGATGCTTTGCATGAGTAGAGATTTTACTATGATGCTAAGATAGAATATAAATTAAACCTGACTTTAAAAACTAAATGCAATAAGAGGAAAATAAGAAAAAAGCATTTCAATAATTGCAGCTAATAAAAATATTCATACTTAAAAAAATAAAAAATTTAAAAAAGGAAACAATGCTTGTGTATATAGGGGCAGGAGGGAGGTAGAGTGAGGAGGGGGAAAATGAGAATTAATGTTGTGTCATTTACTGCTACAAATTCTCAATGTGGAGTGTAATTGTGTTGTTTATATAATGTACCAATAAAAAATACTCACACTTATTTTCTTTGGTTAGAAAAATAAAACAGCTTAATGAAATGTCAAAAGTAAGTCATTATATGCTTAAAATTAAAAAGCATATATAATACCTTTATATTTGATACTTCATATGTTTTTCACTTTCCATGAAGTAGAAATGTATTGTCTGGCTTTGACTTTAGTTTCAGATGATGTTAAGAGTTGCCTTTTTTTTTTTTGGTTATTTTTATCTTTATTGGTACACTGTATACACATCATGATCACATTCAATATTGGGAATTTGTACCAGGAGGCCACACGATTGAATTCTCATTTTTCCCATTCCCCTACTTAACCCACAACCTCCCACCCCTAAAAACATAAGCTTTCTTTCCCTTTTTTATTACCTTCACACTAAATCCAATTTAAATTTTTATGTTAAAAAACGAACTTCTACGAATGAAGAGAGAAAGAAAAAGGATGATAATACACATCAATATAAAATAAACAACTTTTTTCTTCCTAAATTTTAAAATATTCAATAGAAATGTTAATTACTTCATTAAAATAGTATGTTACTTTCCTTTTTAATACTACTCATGTTCAATTACAAAAGACAAGGAGATAAATCACAGGTAGAAAATTTGTAACTTCAGAATTGCACTCACAGAGTGAATGGGCTGGTTGAGGATCTTTGGATCACCAAATATCGACACATTACTATAAAAGTTTTAGTGACATTTTGAACACTGGGTATACTAGGAGTCACTATTAAATAGCAAGGCCTAGTAAGACCAAACTGCACTCAGCCTACAAGAAGATGCATGACATTAAAGATGTGCAAATAAGGTGATATATTTCAGTACTTCATTTCTCTCTGTAGCTAACTATGGAGCTGAATGCTCATTTTGTGATATATTCATTTCCCAGGAATGCTGTAACCCAACTGGTAGCTTAGAAAATTTGAAAGGAAGATATTAAAAGACCTGTGATCCCTCTGACTGTTTAGGCACAATCCTTGCTTCTTTCTACTTAGCTATTGGTAGTGTCTATGGATCCTTGATTTCTCTTGGTTTACAGTTTGTTTCTGTCAGGACCAGAGCTTTTTCCTGTGTGTGTGTGTGTGTGTGTGTGTGTGTGTGTGTGTGTGTTTCCACACAGTACTTTATTCTTATAAAGAATCAAGTTGTGTTATTATCCCATAATGATCTCATCTTTACTTCATGTTTTCTAGGAATTACCTTCAAAAAATTCTCACATTCACAGGTGAAACACTGGAGTTCCATTAGGCTTCAACATGATATGAGGTCAAACTTCAGTCCATACCATATGTATACATATAGTACATATAGCCAACACTTTCCTCATTAAATCATAAAGTGATAGATATTTGGATGGTTCAAGCCTTTAACTCTTATGATTAATGCTACCATGACCGTTCATGTTCAAGTTTTATTCATCAATTTTGCTTGTACATGAATGAGTTATTCTGTAGTGATTTGGGTTTTTTCTAGGTCATAAACTTAGAAGTGGAATTTCTAGGTAACATGGCAACTATTATTTCAATAGCTGCCAAACTATCTTTCAAAGTACAGTAATTGTAACAATTGTACCTTTTCACTAGTAAATGCTTCAAATTTATCCACATCTTCATTAATACATTGCTTCCCATTTTCACTAGACCTATAAAACGTTATTCTTTTGACATTTTTCATAATGATAATGATGATGAGCATCTTTTCATGTGCTTACTGGCCATGCAAATACTTTCTTTGGAAAAATGTCCATCCACAACCTTTCTGGTTTTGAATTGAGTTGTCTTTTCCCATCCCTACTTCTATTTCACAAAGATATTTTGTTGGTGAATGTGCTAGAATGAAGAAGTCAACTATTAAAATCAGAATTACCTAAATATGAGAACTTGTTTGCTACAAAGAATCATTAATGTATGGGCATCATCATGAATATATTTGAGATTGTTAGTGAAGGTCTATAGTGAGAAATGTGAAATATGAGATGGATGGATACATTTGTCTCCTTAAACATAAGAGGATGTTCAGTAAAAAATTGCTTTCTAATACATTTTCTTGTCACCTAAAAGAAGAATGGTTTAGACAATAAATCACTTATACATTACACCTTAGATGATTAACTCTTTTTTCCAGACTATTTTATGTGGACCCAGTCCCATAAATCTGTAGAATCAGGGTTTAACCTATGCAATTATGAATTGAGGATCAATGAGTCACATGTTTTTAATACGCAGACATAATGCCTCAACTCTTAAAATTCTGTGTGCTTGTGTGGAGGTGTTCTTGCGAGTCTGCCCAGAGGTATCTTAGCCCTAGGGAGATGTTTTCTTCTTTTTCCTGCTTAGCATGAGTACTCTACATAATTTAGTGGCCTCCTTTGGCCTCTGAATAATGTTTTGCTAAAATGTGCTAACATAATCCATGTTAGAGTCCTCAGAGGGTATCGTGCACCTATATTAGTATCACCTGGGAACATTTTTGGAAATGCACATTCTGTGGCCCAAGCATAAGCCAAGTGAGTCAGAAACTTGGAGATCAAACCCTGGTTCTCTAAATTGTATGATCTCTCTTGGCTCTACTTTGAGGACCACAAATATGGACCATGGAGCAAATGCCAATAGTCCTACTAAAGGCAATTCTACATAATTTTGGGGAAAAATCATTTCACAGTTAAAATTATGATTAGGCCTATTTTTCCTGTTATAGGCCATCTATGGCATATGGAGACATAACTCTGTTATCACCTCCCGTCACAGCTAAGACTGCAATGGCCCAGTGATGCTGTGATTCTCAGGACAGGACTGCATGCACCAGCTGAAGACACCCTGGGGATGGGCAGACTCCCTATCAACAGCAGTCTCTCACTCTTCTCAGATGTACCAAGCTGCTGTGCTCTGAGTGACCTGTGACATTCGTTACTCCCAGTGTACTGAATACAGTTTCTGAAGCTGTTACAGTGTCATATTCTGTCTTTAGTTGCACTGTTGTGGTTGGTTGTCTCCATCTCTTGAGTCAATCCAAAACTTTTAGCTTTCACTCTCATTTGCACCATGGGAAAGAGACAGAAGTTGCACAGTACCAGATCCACTGAGTAAGTTGGAAAGGAAGAAGCCAATGTGGAGGAAAAGGAATCTTGTACACTGCGGGTGGGATTGTGAAGTAGTAGAGCCATTATGGTGAACAGCCAATAATGGAGGATCCTTAAAAAAAAACAAAAATAAAACTACATATGATCCCAGGCTGAGTGTATATTCAAAGAAAAAAAATCAGCATACAAAAAACATCTGCATATCCATGTTTACTGAAGCTGTATTCATAGTAACTGATCAGTTTAGATGATAATCAACAGATACACAGCTAAAGAAAACGGGATGTGTTTATACAATGAAGTCATGAAGAAGAATGGAAGCTTTAGGGGCAAAATTGGACCTGAGGGATATTATATGAGGTAAAGCAAGGAAATAAAAGACAGAAATAAAACTATGACCATAGAATCATATGTGAAAACTAAAGAAACTGATTTGAATGTGGAATAGTCACTAATAAAGTTTAGGAAGTTCAAATGAAGAATGATGGACTTGGTATTTTATCAGTGTATGCTATATGTATATGAGCTTCATGATATACAAAATTAATGCATATTAGTCTACAATAAAATTATGATTTTTCTTATTTTTCTACTTAAAAACAGCTCTACACAGAGAAAGTCGTTTTCTCATATATATCTTTTTTCAATCCTTAACCTGACACTGAAGTCTAACATCTTTTCTGAGAATGTCTGTCTGTAATCTTCAGATTAAGAAAGATACCTTTTATCACAAAGCTTTCAGCTGCAATTTAGTATATCTTTACTGATTTCAAACAAGGAGTTTAACAGAAATACCAGTAGCAAGTGATGGAATGCTACGTGTAAGTCTGATCAATATGCCTCTGGTGATCTGATCCCTAGCTTTACTAATGCTTTTGCATACCATGGTTTCCAAAGGCTTCATGGTTTTTTTTACAAATAATTGTCAATATGAAATCTTGATTTTAAAACATATTGTCTATATCTCCCACTTTTTAATTTTTAATCTAATCTGTATCATTTGTGTATTTTAAGCAAACCAGTCTTCATTTTCCTGAAATAAAAATTTCTGAAACATGTGAAGTGAAACTTTACATTCCATATCCAAGACTGATATATAGAAATAGGACCAGAGGTTACGAGAAAGATATAAAAATTTCTGTATGAAGTATGTTTCATATTCATATTTCTATGAAAATATGGTTTAATTAAGTCTGAAAGTACATAACAAGATAACCCATTCTACATTGGAAAAATAAAATACAAGAGCATAGTTTGCAAAGAAAAATAATGATACAAAACTAGAATTAACACTGCGATTTAAAGAATGAAATCATGGCCGGGCATGGTGGCTCGTGCCTGTTATCCCAGCACTTGGGAGGCAGAGACCAGAGGACTGCTGAGTTCAAGGCTTACCTGGGCTACATAGTGAGCTCAGGGCCAGCCCGAGCTACAAAGACAGACCCTGTCTCAAAAAAAAAAAAAAAGGAATGAAATCATGAATATTAAACTACTTATCATAACTCATTTTCCTCCATATACAATAAGTAATTCAGAAAGATGCAGTTTGTACTGCCTGATACATACCAAATGTGCTGATAGATACCAAAATGTGAATGAATCTTGCATTTAGGGAAATATCCCAGATTTTAAAAAATGATAAATAATGTTTAATTTTACTTACATGAATTTCTAGAATAGTCAGAATTTCTGGACCACACAAATTCACTGATATACTGCTATACACTATTAGATTAGTGTTCTCGAGAGTTAGAGAAGCAATGAAATGAGGGTATTTGTTCACAGATTTGATAACTCTATTCAGTGTGTATGTTTAGCTGAGAACCGGGCTGATTAAATCCAAGTGCTTCTATCGCTGTACCACACAGATTATATGAAGACCCATGTGACCATATCCTGTAGTTAGAGAATAAGGTTTTTATTCTCTTAGTTCTCGCAGTGGCTCATATATCATTCTTATTCTGCAACCTAAATAAAGCTGTATCAGCTGCAATGGTCTTTTCCTTGTAGCTAAAGCTCCCTGAAGCAGCACTGTCATGGTCAATTATAAACATACATTCCACTTTCTTGGTTTCAGTAAAGAGCCAGTTTTATGTTTTCCATTTCAAACTCATAAATGAAACTGAGTCTTTCCTCCTTCCAATTCTTAGGAAATATGATTATTCTCCCTAGGTTGAAATGTGAAATTTATTTCAAAAACTAATTTTCAATGAATTTATATCTTATTTATTTTATATCTTTTTTACTTTTACACACATGCTAAAGATTTTCAGTTTGGAGGGCTCTACACACAGTTCTCAGAACTAGGGTTTATTTGCCAGTTATCCCACCAATATAACTGTTTTCTAACTAAATGAGGAGCCAAAATGTGGTGGCACCAAGTTGTACATATATATTAAAATGACCCCCCCAAAATTAGTTCCATTTCTCCAAATTATACAGTGCCTTCAAGAGTGTAGTCTCCCACATTGAGTGAAAAAAAAAAGCTCCTCACATAACCTCAAGTTAGGGACTATTTTAAAAATACACATAAATGGGCATCTGAAATGAATAGACACTTTTCAGAGTCAGAAGTAAAAGCAGCTAAGAAGTATATGAAGAAATACTCAACGTCAATGGCCATTCGAGAGATGCAGATGAAAACAACTCTGAGATTTCATCTCATTCCACAAAGAATGGCTGCTATCTTGAAATGACCCAGCAACAAATGCTGGCAAAGTTGTGGAGAAAAAGGAACCCTTCTCCACTGTTAGTGGGACTGTAGACTAGTACAACCATTATGGAGATCGGTGTGGAGTTTCCTCAAAAAACTAGGATTAGAGGTTCCATTTGAACCTGCTATTCCCTGCTGGGGATATACACAAAAGAATTACAAGATTCATATCATAGCAACATATGTGCACCCATGTTTATAGCAGCTCAGTTTATGATAGCTAAATCTTGGAAACAACCCAAATGCCCATCAACTCTAGACTAGATAAAGATGTGGTTTTTCAATAAAATGGAGTATTAATGAAGTATTACTCTGCCTTAAAGAATGATGAGATTGAATCATTTATACTCAAATGGATGTACCTTCAGGACATACTCATAAATGAAATAAATAGGCCACAGATGTGCAAATATCATACATTTTCTCTGATATGGGAAACTGAAGTTATAAACGTATTCTAGAATGCATGATATTTATATTGATATTGTGAAATAGTAAACATTCAAAGGGTAATGGGGCTTAGGGGTAAATAATGAAGAAAGAAAAATTGATGTTAAAAAAAAGGAAACAACGCTTGTGTATGTAGGGGTGGGGGGAGGTAGGGTGGGGAGGGGAGGGGGAAAAATAAACAAAAAATATACATAAATGCTCACAAAAATGTGACATTGACTTTATGAAATATAAACATGATTGACAATTTTAGCAGGACATAAATAGTGGATTAAAAATACTACAGAACATTCAATAATGACTTTTAGCCCACTGCTGCAGTAAATACTTAAATTTACATATGGTTCATTGCGGCCTTTATAACAGTACATTCTTTCATGTATATACCATCGTACTTCTTTAACACAGTTCTTGTACATCTTGAAAATGCATAATTGTTTTTATTCCTCTTGTAAATTCCCCTCTGTACCTGCAATAATTGCCACTCAGTTAACATTTCAATGCAAAAGCCTTCTGAGCTTTACCAGCTCTTGCTGTTAGCAAAAGAACATCTTGGTTTGCAAGCAAAATAACAATCAATCTTTGGAAGATGATTTAAAAGAAATAACTATATGGAATCAGATAATTAAGTCTTTTGTTTCTTTTTCAATGTCATATCAACAAACTTGTTTGTACATGTACAGTTTTGAACACTTTTCAGATAAAATGTTGGTTAAGAAAAAAAAGTGAATCTGTACCTTAAATTATTTGTAGAGATGTCCCATGGCTCTCAGCTGTGGTTGGTCTATCAGCATTAATTGGGAAGATACAAAAATCATGTATGTTGAGCCAATCCCAAACCTACTAAATTGGAATCTTGGAGTGGGTAACAGCCACTGATATATTTTAAAAGCTCTTCTGAGGATGTAGGTCTATGAGATTTTAATACTACCAGTCTCAAAATCTTTCACCTGTAGACAATGACCATTTCTTTGAACAACCTGCAATAACTTACTTCAGGAATATATTTTTTCTTATTAGTAGCCAAAAAAGCCACCATCATGTGGCACATGTATAGATGTGGAGGGGAAAAAAAGCAGAATTGCAAAGTTTCAATTTTAGCTTGAACATATAAGGTACCTTCACAATTATTATATCCCATGCTACAATAAGAAAAAGGTTATATAAGATAAAAATTAATATATTTTCTTGTACTCTTCAAAGAACTGATTTCAGGGCATAGCTTGACTCCAAAAGGTGGAAATACTCTCTGAGGTGCATGAGATATAACTACTAGAAAGGAAATTAACAATTCATAAAACTGATACGAACATCTAAATAATAACTTTGCTGAGTTGTAGGAGTTGGAGTAGGGAAAAGTGAGAAGCCTCTGGGAGACACTTAGATATTTCCAAAAATTTGTGAACTTTTTCTCCCTCACCTCAACCACATTCTCAAATTGAAAATGCAATAAAAATCCTCTTTTGGTCAAATAGGTCAAAGAGGGAGAGTAACAAGGTAAAACTTGGCCAAAATATTCTACATAACAAAGGGTTAGGGTACATGTAGAGGGCTTTGCCACAGCTCAGATTCACATTAGAGCCACTATGTTTAGGACAGCATGTCACTGGCAAGAGTAGGCCTATGTCGGTGGAGAATGAAGAACCCAGAAACAGCCACTGAAAATCACTAGGTGATCTGTGTCAAAATGTAGGAAAATCAGCAAAGAGGGTAAAATCTTTTCAGTAACTACTGCTACCACTATTGTTTCATTCATCATTTCATCCAAAATCCAACAAGAACATATAGAAACATCTAGCTATTTGCCCAATTTATCTGAAAACTTAGTTCCAAGGGGGGGGGCATGTGATGCTTACATGAGTTTTGTTCATAATCATCAGAAATGGAAGCAACCACAATGCCCTTCATAAGTGATGGAACAAACAGGCTGCTGTACCTCTGTATGATAGAGTATTATTCTGTAATATAAATAATGAGCTTATTAAAGCATACAAATGCAGGGATCAATGTCAAGGGGATATTGTTAAGTGAAAGAAGATGATCTGAAAAGAATACACAATACATAATCTCCTTTCTCTGACATTCTTGTAACAGCAAAACCATGGAGACAGTAAACAGATGAGTGAGTACAGAGGGTTTAGGAAGGGCAGAGGTTTACTGGATGAAACACAGGAGCCACTTTAAAGATGGTGATACTGTTTTGTTACTATAATGTGGCCCATATGACATTCTGCATTTTTCAAAAGCTACAGAACTTTATAACTCAATTGTTGAGCAGTAATGAATGTAAATGTTTTTAAAACTCCATTTAGGAGATAAAAGAATTCCAGGAGGGAATGGAGACTGTGATAACAATAAATCTAATCATATTCTGATAAGAGAGAATGGTGTTGACCTAAATAACCCTGAAAATGAGTGGAACCAATAACATTGATGGTAAAAAGAATTGCACATACCCACTGTACTTTATCTGCTAACTTTATTTCCCATACAGTACAATGCACAATAATAATGTATTTGAGTCAGATGCACTAATATGAACTGGTTTCTAGCTTAAAGTAAACTTACATAAAACGATAGAGACTTATTTTTGTGGGTATGTTATAATATACACAATATGTCTTTTTTTCTGTCATTTACGAGGCCCTATTCACAACCATGCCTGAAGATGGCTGTATGGAGAATAACAACCACCCAGACTGGTTTCTAATACTATTCACTTATGAAAGGGATGACTTCTCCTTGAACAAGGCAATCATTCTAGGACCGAGGCAGGAAATACACATGACAATCCTATATCTTGCAGTGCCAGGAAGAAATATATGTTTGAAAAATATAAAACGTAATGGTGTTTGTCACAGAACGCATGAGCCAAACAAAACCCAGAATTAGAATAATTTTACAAACTAATGTAAGTAGTGTTTGTTTATAGGCCAAAACTAAAATTGTTATTTTAAATCATACTGTTATAAAAGTTTAAATGAACATATAAGTGATATAATCCCAATTAATTTATATAAACATTTCACCTTTGAGGGTACATAAGTAAAAAAGTGATTCTCTTTCAAAGAAAACAATAAAAGCGAGTAAGATACAGTAACTTTACAGTGAAAAATCTGCCAGATACTACTGTAGAAATGCTAAGTCATGTGGATAGCACAAAACTTTGGTATGTTTTAGGGAGACGATGATTTTCTATATGCAGATTTCCTACCCAGAAAAAGTAAGCCAAGCTTAAAAAATGAGGCATACCTATGACAAATTCCAAATGAAGAAAATTCTGGAAGAATTTATTTACTTCTCAAAATTGTCAGGGTCTTCACAAATAAAATTCTAAAAATTTTTCATAATTCTAATGAGTAAAATAAGACACAAGGACTAAACTAAATGTATCATGATGGATACAAGAAAATTATAAGTAAAAACTAAAAACATCTTAACAATTATAGACTCAAGTTTATATTTATCCATGTTTTTTAACTGGCTGTGACAAATTATATAAAATCATAATAGGCAAAATGGTAAGTAATATAGGAACTCTGTACTACATTTGGAATGCATCTATATATTTAAAAGTATTCAATCATAAAACAGTTTTTAGATTATACAATTGGTTATT
>PVIC010015168.1:0-35580 GCA_004025085.1 Thryonomys swinderianus
ACACACACAACACCACATATGCACACACAAAATATGCATGACACTTATGTGAAAAACATACCAGACACTCTCAAGATCCTATAGAGACACACACGTGTATTTATTCCCATGTGCATTCCACAACAGCCACCAGTTAGTGCAGAGCAGAGTTGGCTCCCAAGGATGCCTGAGAGCCCATGAGCAGGTGACGTCCCTCCCTTGGGCCCTCACCGGAAACTGAAGTGTGCTTTCCAAGCAGGGCACACCAGGAGCCACGTGGGCGTGCAGAGCCATTTCACACTCCACAGACTCTTTACTGAGAGCCACATCCTATACGTAGACTGGATCCACTTCGTGGTAAGGGCCCTCAGGGGTACCACCTACACAGCCACGTTGTTTGGGAAAGCCCAGCCTTCTGCCATCCTCAAAGGAGACACCCCTTCTGACTTCCCCTGTGCACCGGCTCTTGCAGGGCTGTTTGCTCCACGCAGGTGAGCTCGCACACATGAAGGCAGCCCGGAATGGCATCTCTCATTACGATGCTGGTATCAGGCTTGCTGGAGTCCTCCAGCATTCAACATTAGGCACGGTACATTGCGGGTATATAAATCAAATTAACATACACTGTCACTGCCCGGTTGAGCAGCTGTATTCTTTGTGTTAAATTTCATAGTTAAAATGAAACACTTTTCCATTACTAGCTCGCAGCTCCACTGGGTGACTGCAACGGTTACCTGCCAGAATGAAGCTGTATAATGCCAGCGTTGTCTCAAAATGGCACACACAAAATGGATTTACAAAGTGACTGAAGAGTTGCTAATTGCCACCGGAATAAAACACTGCTGTTGATTTAAATCTCTGAACCGAATGTTTGCGTAAATTCAGCACTGTAAGTACCTGCCTGGCACAGTTGGTTGGAGCTGGACTCTGAGAAGCCCAAGGTTAAAGTTTGGTGTGTGCCCTTCTTAATCTGCTGGGTCCGTGGTCAGGTACTTTCCACTCGCGTGCACTGGACACTGTGCTGACCCACGCTGAGGGTGTACTGCATGCAGTGCACGTGACAGACATTCTATGCATCTGTTTGTGAGAGAAAAAAAAGCCACTGCGGGTATTATTAGCACCATGACACATGTGAGGAAATTGAAACCAGGAAATGATCTCAGGGCACAACTCATAAATGCCGTAGCCAGAACTCAAACCAGGATCTGAGTCCTGAATCTCAGAAACTCTGCTCCTTCCTCTTTGCCAAAACACCATTGGATGATGCAGTGTTACAAGAAGCAAAACCACTTTGAGCACAAGGTTGGCTGGTGATAGGTGCACAGGGGCAGCTCCCTGCACAAGATGCATCGCAGCTGTCTGCAGTGCACTGAGTGCCTATTTAGACTCAGACGTGCTTTCCCTGTCATGTGTGGAATAGATGCTCCACTTGCAGGGCTTGAGGAAACAAGAGACAAAGCTTCCACTGAACTGCTCCGACAAGTCCAGATGTCAGGAACAACTGCTTCCTCCCACATGCCTGACGTTTATCAGCTCCTACTTATGTGGTCTTCTCAACTCTGGGCTTTTCATGGGCTCTCAGGCCTTCTGGCCCACCCTTTCCTCTCAGATCTGAGCTTCATCTCTATTCGCTAGCTGATGTGCTTCCGTCTCCTGACTGACCCAGAGTGCCACAGGGCCTTGAACCTGCCTAAGACTTGAGCCTCAACTCAGTCACAGAATGCTGTACTTTCAGAGTATGACAGAATGAACGAGAGACAAGAGAGTCTAGTCCACAATGAGTCGGGAAGGCACAGGACTCGATTCTTAGGAGGGCAGCACAGACTTCCATTCTGGGAAAATTATTGTGGGTCAGGATAAGCCTAAGACTGGATAGCTCGAGCTGAAGCCATCGGCTGAATATCTGCTAGGCCACAGGATAGAACAGTGGTGCCATTAGGAGGGAAATTCTTGGCTCTGTCACACAGCCCTTTCACTGCAAGATGGGCACCCAAGCTTTGTCCTCCAGATAGATGAATGTGGCATTTAAGATGTTTAGGAGCACTAAGCACATCAGTGGGACCTTGGCAGGTGTCCATTCCACGCAGGGTTACATGGGAAGGCTCAGGGCCTCATTCTTGCTGAGGCAGGTTTGTGAGGTGATTGCATGCAGGTGTCCAAGGATGACCATAATGCTACACTTTCAGCTACTTGACTGATAAGCTCATTGTAAGTTTTATCTCTGCAGAGAAACACAAGACTTGGGAACAGAGCAGTGTGGGCTCTGTCACTTGCTAGTTATGTGACTTTGGGCAAGTCATTTTATTTAGGTGGTTCCCCTGGTGACTTGTACGTAGTGCAGAGAGGCAGCAAAGGCCACCGCCTCTGAAGTTCAAGTATGTTATCTGCCTGGCTGTGTGTATAGTTCCCCCATGCCTGAGTCCCTTCATCTGTAAAGGAAGTTTAAATGGGGCTTTTAGGTTGTTCCTTTATGGTGATAAAAGTGTTTTGGAACTAAATACAGATGGTGGTTTCACACCATTGTGAATGTGCTAAATGCCACTAAATTGTTCACTTTATGTTATGCCCATTTAATCTCTATAAAAAAATTTTTTAAATAGTACCCACATCATTAGATTGTTGCAATGATTTAAAGTTAATATATGTAAAGTTCTTAGGGCAATTCTTGGCCCGTAATAAGCACTATGTAAATACGAGCTATTATTTTACAGGAAGTATGCCAAGGAATTTGCACACACTAAATCCTTACGACCACCCATGAGTTAGGGATTATTATTACTCCCATTTTTCAGGTGAGAAACTAATATGTCAAAAGGTAAAGAACCGTTCCAGTTACACCACAGTGTAAGAAATCCACCCCAGAATGGTGATCTAAAGAAGCCTATAGATTTGGTGGCCCAGAGATTTGAATGGGGAAAACAAAACAGCTTATCCCAACTCCACAAATGTCTGGAGTTTTTACTAGAGTACTCCACAGCTGGAGGCTGGAACCATCTGAAGCCTTGTTACTTGCAGGGTCTGAGGACCAAGGTTGGCACCTGGCTGTGAGCTGCAGGAGTCAGCTTCCTCACGTCATGGTGGCTGGGTTTCCAGAAAAGCGGTCCCTGGGGAGGCAGACCCTGACAGCGGCTGGGGCATCTTCACAGCCCACCCTCAGAAGCCAAATGACAGCATATCATTGTCATGGAGGTGATCCAGGTCCCGAAGAGGGAAAAAGACCCTCCCTCTTAAGGAGTTTTGACAAGATTCTGGAAGAATCTTAAGAGAGAAGCAACTGCTGTATTTGGGTGGCTGACTCTTCTACAAATATCTTCTTAAGGCCACCAGTCAGCCAGTGGTAGATTCAAGATGTGATCCCAGAGCCAAGTTCCTTTCTGCCATGGGTTGAGCCACCACGTTTCATTTGTCAACTAGAGATGACAAAAACAGCATCTGTTCAAGGATTCTCTAAGTTAATATTATCAGTGTCTTAGTTTCCTAATCTTAAAAATGGGGTGAAGAAGAGTGCCTATCTCTTCAGACTGGAATGAGGATTGACCAGGTTTAATAAATAAAAGTGATAGGTGAAAGACCTCTACTCTGAAAACTACAGCACTCTGAAAAAGGAGATAGAAGAAGTTATCGGAAAAATGGAAAGAAATCCCTTGTTCCTGGGTAAGAACCAACAGCATCAAAATGGCTACACTCCTGTAACTTTTATATACATTCAATGCAATCCCAATTGAAATCCCAACAACATATTCACAAATCTAGAGAAAACTATCCAAAAATTATCTGGAATCACAAAAGACCTAGAATAGCAAAAGCAATTCTAAGAAACAAGGACACTGTGGGAAGTATTAAAATCCCTAACTTGAACCTTTACTATAAAGCCACTGTGACAAAAACTGCAAGGCACTGGCAAAGTAATAGACCTGAGGATCAGTGGAATAGACTAGAAGATACAGAAACACATCCAGGTACACTAAGACATCTCATCTTTGACAAAGGAGCCAAATATCCTCAGTGGAAGAAAGATGGCCTCTTTAACAAATGGTGCTGAAAAAACTTGCCAAAGACTAAAGCTAGACCTATCTCTGTCCACTGTGTACAACACTCAAATCAAAGTGGATTATAGACTGAGATGTCAAAACAAAAACACTAAACCTGCTATAAAACAGGTTGGGTAAAACTCTGGGAGATATCGGCTTAGGGAACGACTTTATGAACAAAACCTCTATAACACAAGCTCTAGCTGAAGAAATCAACAAATGAGATCTCTTTTTATTAAAAAAACTTCTACACAGCAAAGGAAATCACCAAAAGAGCAAAAGGACAACCAACAAATCAGGAAAGAATCTTTATCACCTGTCTCTCAGCCAAAGGCCTACTATCTCAAATATAGAAAGAGCCTTAAAACTCAGTCCCCAAAATTAAAAGACCCAGTTCAAAATTGGGTAACTGAAATGAACAGACACTCTCCAGAGTAAGAAGTAAAAGCTGCCAAGAAGCGTACGAAGGAACGTTCAACATTGCCGGTCATTTGAAAGATGCAGGTGAAAACAACACCAAGATTTCATCTTACTCCACAAAGAATGGCTGCTATCTCGAAATTAGCCAGCAATAAACACTGGTGAGAAAAAGGAACGCTTCTCTACTATTGATGGGAGTCAGTGTAAAGATTCCTAAAAAAACTAGGATTAGAGGTCCCATTAGACCCTGCTATTGCCCTGCTAGGAATATACACAAAATAATTAAAAAGAATCATGTCATAGTGACATATGTGCACCCATGTTCATAGCAGCTCAGTGTGTGATAGCTCAGTCTTGGAAACAACCTAAATGCCCATCACCTGGGGACTGGATAAAGAAGATGCGGTTTTTCTAGAAAATGGAGTATTACTCTGCCTTAAAGAATGATAAGTTTCAGTCATTTATACTCAAATGGACGTACCTTCAGGACATACTCATAAGTGAAAAAAATAGGTCATAGATGTGTAAATTTCATATCTGTTCTCTGGTATGAGAAACTGAAGATGTCAATGAGTTTTAGAATGTATGATGGATATCATGAAATACAAAATATTCAAAGGGAAATGTGCTGGAGGAATGAGTAATGAGGGGTAAATAAAAATGTGATGTTTATAAAAGGGAAACAAATCTTATGTATTTTGGGGTAGGGGGTTATGGGGTGGAAGGCAGAATGGGAAAAAATTAGAATCAAATTGTGTCATATATCTACAAATTCCCAATATTGAGTGTGACCATGATGTGTATATACAATGTACCAATAAAGCTAAAAATAATCTAATAAATAAATAAGTAAATAAATAAAAAGTGATAATCAGACTAGAACATTTTATGTCCACTGTCTTCTCCATAGAAAAGTCAATCTGGAAAACCAAATAAAGACTAGCAATTTCTTTGCTTGGGAAGATCTAGAAGGATTCTACCTGCTTATCCAAGTTTAGACCTTACTGAGAAAAGAGCTGTCATCTTTATACCATCCTCTGTGGAAAGGATGTTGACAAATGTTCCAATTCTCTTCTTTTAAATGTATTGCAACTTTACTTCATGCAGTAATTAACTGGATTCCTGCATATCTTATATTAATTAATTAGTGCACCATCGTGTCACCCCATTGAGGTTTTCAGAACACCCTAATCAGCAGCAAGTTTTTAAGTTTTTTGATAGTGAAGATTAATTTCTAGGAAGACTTTCACATGCAGCTAACCTAGCCATTTTAGATTAACTCTTCTTAATTTCCTTTCCAGCCAAAACTGCTTCCGGGTCTTGCTTTTTAACTGGAAGCCAAGCTTTATTTAGGTCCCTACGACTGTGTGCGGGCGGCATCCCGCCTGAGTCACCTCCCTAAATGAAGCAATTGAGTCGGTGCCACCGTCGTAATAACACATTCTGACAAAAACATGAAAGATAGCATATCTCTGCCTTAACTCATGTGGGTATCAGTAGAGGGGAAGCAAGTAAATTCTTTTAAAATACAGACAGAATCTTTTATCAATGAGAAACTGTCATCCGGTCTTTCTTATCTCTTTGTGCAGTGACAGCAGGATTTATCTTTCTTAGAAGCAAGTCTCCAAATGAATATCATGCCTGTTTCGCCAAGGTGAGTAGTTTTTCATCTCCGGGCAAGTAGACATGTTTTACATAGATGTTGCGGTATACACACGCAGTTTGTCATCCATCCCTGCGCCCTTCAAGGAGTCCTGAAGCCCTTAGTCTGCCTGTTTCTTTCCCAAACAGAAGAGACCTGTGTGCTCAAACCCTGCTCCACAGACCCCAGGAACAAGAATATCACAATGCAAGGGTACTGTGGGTGGTAACCTATAATGGTCGATAGATATTGTTATAAATTTGTGCGAGCCCACAGAATGCACCAAGAGTGAACCTCACTGTAAGCCGTGAACTTGGGGTGATCATAATGAGATGGCATAAGTTTGCCCATTGTTACAAATGCATCACTTCAGTGGGGAGTGGGGGGGGGCTGCATTTGTATGAAGTCAGGGTTATGCGGGAAATCTCTGTACCTTATCTTCAGTTGTACAGTCAACCCACAACTTGTCTAAAATGTGAAGTCCCCTGAGAATGTTTCATAGAGAAATCTTCTTCTTGGCCATACTGGCTCTGAGAGCCTGTCAGCTAGGGGAAATCCTGGCTAGAAGTCTATCCTGCAGTGGGTAGAACAGCACACTTCAGAGGCAACCTTAGGAAGAAATCTTTCCTTCAGTGGAGAGCTCTGCCACTAGCACATCTCTTCAGGGAGTAGCAATAAAGCAGTTCACTTTTTTCGTTCTTTGCTTTCTAAAAACGCTATTCTTTTGCAGTAAAGCTTTAGATTTCTCCTATGGATTTGCTGTCTTGGTGATAACAGAACAGTATTCAATACCAGGAATATATTATAGTAGCTAACATTCATTGAGCTACTACTGTGTGCCAAGGACCATTCTAAACATACTATATGCCTAAACTTATCGGATCTATTTAACAGCCTGCAGGTCATTTTAACTATCCCCATTACACAGAGGAAGAAACTGAGTCACAGAGTGATCTCAGAGTTCCCAAAACTAAGAAGCAGCCATGCCAGAAAGTCAGGCCTGCTAAAGTAGTTCCGGAACCTTCCATCTCAACCTCTTCCTAAACTGCCAGTGCAGAAACACCAGGGGCTTTTCCATCATGACATGGACGTCTTCCAAATGTTCCAGAAAAAACCTCCACTATGTCTCCTCTCCTTTTCTCAAAATCAGAGGCATGATTACTACCCAACCCGAGGTGAAAGCAAATCCATTATGGCAGGGGACACTTGACCACCTCGTCCAAGTTTCCAGGGTCCTCCCTAGAAACTTCCTAGCTCAGGAAACTTGGAAATTCTACCACTTGGGATTTCGAGCTATCTTAAGCAAAAAGTGGGAATTAATTAGAGAACACTGAGTGACTTATGGAACTAATGGAAGATGGAAACCCAGATCTAAAGAATAGAGCAGGGCAGCTCTGCTAACCCAAAAAAAGGACCTGGAAGACAGTGTGTAAGGGACAGTTCCCCGGCATTGACGCATTACAGCTGGTCCTCATGTCACTGAGGAACTGATACAAATTCCTGGGACAGGACATCTCTTGGGTTCCCTTGAGTCCTGTGCTTAAGCTTGGGGATTCCTCGAAGAAGTGGCTAAAGGGTACACGGGGTTAATTCTGACCACAGAATGAGTTGCCAAGTGACTGTAGCTCAGGTTTTGAAAAATATGAGCTTGAAACATTAGGTATGTTTAATAAACTATGGAGCACTTCTCTACACGGGGCATCAGTCATGGGAAGCTTAAAACAGCTCTGGAAGGGAGGTAGGATAAGCCTCACTCTCTTTCCGGCACACTGGGACTCAGTCACAAAAAAATTAAGCAATTTCCAGGAGCCTCTGATGAGAGTAAATGTCCAGGTTAGCTAAGTCTTCGATACTGTCTCTGTACCCTACTTCCTGCCCTTCACAGCTAAGTGCAAATTAAGGGCAATTTCTTCATTTGTGGAGGTTTTCTAAAGATTATATTAGTGTATTTTTGCAATGCATAACACATGCATTCACTGTGAGCGATTGGTTCTTGTACCTGTCATGTCTTGATCCTCCTTCCTTTCCCCTCTCACCACTCCCACCCATTCTCCCCCATCTCTCAGCCCTTCCCATCTCCACACAGTTTTCCTCCCTGCTCAAAATCACCGATTTCTTCATGGCTTAGCATCTAGAGTCTGTTTGCCCTCCTTCCTCTCTCCAGCCAGCGCCATGCACATGCCTTAAAACACACTTGTTCCTGAGCCCAACCCCCACCAGGGGAGGACCTCTCTGCACAGCTCAAGGGTCCTCTCTGGGCAAAGGAGAAGAGCATTCGTGCCAGAGCTTTGTCAACGGTGTCTGACCCCAGCTGCAAGAGCTGCGCTGTCTGGGCGGAACCCAAGACACAATCACAAGCCTCTTCCACACACTGGCTTCTGCACTAGGCTCTCCCAGCTCACCCTTTGTGACTGTTTTCCTAGAGCAGGAGCACTGGGGGAGAGAGATTTTATTAGATGCAGCAGAGTGCATGGCTCAGGGAACACTTGAGTGGTTCTCAGTCAGGCATGAACCAATCTGCAGCTGACGGGGAGGGGGGGTCCCTCTCTCCCTTTCACATCTGGGGCAGCACCTGGCTGCACCCTCCAAATTGCAGTGCCAAAAGGAGAATCGGTGCTGATTAGGACCCCATCAGAATTAACAAAGTAACATCCACGTATGCTAATGGGTGTCAAGGGTTAGTTCATCATCACTAGTACAGGGGATTGGCCTAAGACAAGCTGAAGTCGTAAAACACACTTAAAATCTCTCTGGTTTAAAGTAAGCAGAGGAAGAGAATTTATTATTATTGTTCCTCAGTCGCACAAAAAGAGAGAGAGTAAAAATGAATGAAGGTCACCGTTCCCTTTACAGCTGATCGACTTCCCTTTCTCTTTGCTCCTTTGCCTACATAGTAAATTGCAGCTGGAAACAGAGGAGCACACAAGATGATTTTCTGTTGTTACTTTCATTTTCCCCAAGAGAAAAAGGGACAGTCTATTTAAAACAACTGAGCTATTATATCACAGGGCTTCTTGTTTAAAACTCAAACATCATTGGAAACTGGCATCGACAGAACTAACACCTGACAGGGATGTGAGAAGCACAATTCAAAAATAATAATCCTCACTATACATCCAGTTCATTGCTTTTGTTTTCCAGCATTGATATAAATCAGATTTTAATATTAATACATACCACATATGCATAGGTAGCATATAAATGTATACACTGATAATATGCTATATATTATATGCATGTGTTTTTAATATTTGCAGGTATATCTGTAAAACTCTTGACCTTCACACAAACTCTGGTAGCCAGATAGATGAGCCTAAATTTAACTATTCAAATGACTTGTCCCAAGGCATGACACTTGAAATGACAGCCTCCTTTTTCTGCTTTCAAGACCAGTGGTCTTTCATCCACAGTATTACTTGTTTTTATGCTTCCAACAAAGAAATATTAAGGGTGTCAAAAAATTATCCTGTGGCTTGTCTGAGGTATATGTACGTAAGGACTTTGATAGCATTTGTCCCATGATGTCACTGGACAATCTACAACAAAATGGCTATAATAAACCGCCATGCAAACAAACCCTAGATTGATATAGACCCCTTGGGAGCAGGAAGTTCGGGGTCAATAGCTCTAGAAACACAGATAAATATTTAAACCAACAGAGGAGTTTTCCCTCTGGGAAGGTGTTTGGCTTCAAGAGCATATACATAGGAGTCCAGCTTTATGCCAGGACTGGCTGAAAAAGGCAGGCTGAGTGAAGGGTCTTGGGAGATGTGGGGAGAAATTTGCCTATATCTGGGCCTTCCGTCTGACTGCCTCCAGGTCTGTCCATCTTTCCCAAGTCCCATCCCTTTCAGAAAAAGCCTATGTGGAAACCCTGTGTCCTTCTGTATTACTGTTCTAATCCGTGGAGCTTGGAGCCCACATTGGCTCTCACAGTGATTTAGGGAGGTCCTGGGGTGTGTTCAGTACTACTGAGCCAGTCTGTTAAGGTGTTTTTCTTCTAGCCTCGTGGGCAGGATCCAGACCTGAGCCCCTGCAGTCAGTACCCTCGCTGATGTTCTGTGGGGCCCAGTCACTTCCTCTGGGCCACCTGGCATCCATTTGGTGACTCGGTTCCAGAGATACTAGAGCCCTGGGAGGGAAGGAGTCCTGTCCCAAATTCTGTATTCCACTGTAACCTGGGTCATAAATTGACTCCATGTTTATCTGCAGAGCTCCAGAAGTCTTTAGGAACTCAACTCTTTCAGTCCTAAGATCAGCCTATGCTGAGAGATGGGGTATCTTCCCATTCTAACACCTCCCTCCATGAAAAATGTCCTTCCTCCTCCCTTTTATCCCAGCACCCACCATCCCAATAAGAACCCCCTGAGTGGATACTAGCAAGGGACAGTTGCTGGGAACAATCCTGTTTGGGAGAAATAATTGGAAGATCAAAACTGACCAGGCCTTCCTGCAGACAGACTTTGGACTTAACTATGTTGCGAGCAATCCTGTTTGGGAGAAATAATTGGAAGGTCAAAACTCAACAGTCCTTGCTGGCTGCCTATGACTTTGGACTCAACTCACGTTCACCTCTGGTAACAGCAAGGACTCTGGTCCTCCCACATGCTGTGATGCTTCAGGGTGGAACTACTCCATTGCTGGTGTCTGCCCTGCCCTCTGAGTCTTTGTTACAGAGGTGCTAAATAAAAATTGTGGCAGGCTGGGGCCTAGGGTCTTTTGCTACCCAGAGTAGCATGGATCAGGCCTAAGCTCAGCTTCTCTAAGCCTCATTTCTACCTAGTTATTATTTTGCCATGTGCCATCAACTCACAGGAAACTAGAACCTAATGCAAAGATCCTAGTTATATTCCCTTCCCTTGGTTCGCACAGACAGTGACCTGCCAGGTCCCAAAATTGGTGGATGAAGTCCTCCTTTAACCCTATCATGTCCATTCTAAGAGGTTCAAGGAAGCCAGAATAAGCAAAGGCTGGAATACACTGGAGAGCTTCTTGAGAAGTAAGACTCAGACGAAAAGGTAAAGAATGACTTGGTATTGATTTCTTCATAGGAGATCAGTTCTACCTGCAACTCAAAGCCATGTGTGAACAACCAGAACCAATCCATCAGAACACAACCCCCTACCCCTGGAAAGCCAGGCCCTCTCTACTTGGACAAGTCCTCCTTCCCAAAACTAGGGCATAGAATATTTTTCAAAGTAGTCTGATCATCCTTGCTATTTGTTGAAACTGTTTTCCAACTGGGCCACCCCTCTCCTCAGAGAAGAATCTCATACAATTTGTTCTGACCTCCCTCATGACTCTTCATTTTCCTGCTTTTGATGCCAACTTTGAATAGAAGCACCAGGGAGAGAGGGTATGCTTTGGAATATGAAACTCTAGGAAACTTACCTTTCGGAGGGATGCAGAGTCTGCCCCCAGAGTCCTCAGCTCATTGGTCACCTCCCTGTCACAAACTCCCCTGGGAAATTAATGAAAAGACATCCCAACTGCAAACCAGGTCGGCTCTCTGGGCTGTCAGTTTGGAAATAGCCAGGCCCTCTCTCTGGGCCTCCAACCCACATTCTTCCACGTTAAAGCTTCCAATGACTTTAATGTGAGTTCCATGCATGTAAGGCCTGCAGGATTGGACCCTCTGGGAGTGTAAAGTGACAACATAATAGAGAAAAATCGCTTTAGCAGGCAACAGTGACAGCTGGGCAGGCATTAGAAAAAAGGAAAAAGGCCTCGGTTGAGACAAATTACTGAATGAAATGATCACATGAAAAGCCCTTTTTACAGCTGCCACTAAGGAACCTAGAAAATATAAAACATGTGAAAAAGTAAATAAAGGAATTTTTGAAGCTTTTTTCCCATTAAGGGTGCAGTAAATGGTTAAAATCCTCTAAAAAAAAAAATCTTCAGGATTCCAAATCATGGGCCCAAATGGAAAAATGTGGATATTTGGGTTTTACATGTCAAGTGTTATACAATCAATAAAATATAAACAAATGAAAATGCTCCCAAAATCCTGGGAAACTCCAAAGGCTATTTCAGAATCTCTGTGATTGTACTCCAATCCTCTTATTTCCAAGGCTTCTGATATCTCATTACCCTGCATTACACTTTTACGGATTCATTTTCTAGCATATACCAAAACAACTTAATGTGTCTTCAGAACCATTGCAATTATCTAATTGATGAAGGGTATCAGCCACTCAAAAATAAAATAGATATTTCCTTAAGAAAAAAAAATGATCTGGGGGAGAGGAGGATGGAATAAAGCCCACGTTGGCAAAAAATTTCAAACCCAAGAGGTGCACTGATGTTGTGGGGTGGGGCACCCAAGTGGGTGTGAAGAGATCTGGCTTCCGGGATTGGCTCTGCTGCTAATTTGCTGTGTGATTTGGGGCTAATATCAAGCCTCCGTGGGCCTTGGTTACCAGCTCTCCAAAAGGAAAGTGTTGGAAAGGATGTACTCACAGCCTCTTCCTGTGCTGACAGGCTATGATTTTGAAAGTTGCCCAGGGATTTGAATACCCCTTTAGAAAGTGTGCTAATGACCTAGTCATTTTCAAATTAAGAAAAAAAAATATTTTAAATTCTCTCTGTTTCTTTTTCTACAGATCCAGTTTCAGAATTGAGAGGGATTCAAAAGAGGGCCAAATAATGTAGTGATATTCTTAGTAATTTTGAAATTACTGTAATTTTATGAAGTAACTCCCAGGACTATCTCAGATACAAGCTGAAAGCCTTTTTAGAAGACTTCCAAGATACTTTGGAGAGGATTTGGGGAATTCCTTTCTTTGAAAGCATCTCACCCTCAGGGGCCTGCAGTATATACTCAGCTTCCAAGAACTTGCCAGAACTGGATTTTTTAAAATGCCAGAACCAGCCTATAACCCAGGCAGGAAAAGGGGAAGTAAGGGAGATGATTAACATATTAAAACAGATATGCACATGAAACATATCACTCAACAGCAGTGCCATTTTTAAAATTGTTTTGAGTAGTCTAGTGCCTAAATGTGGAAAGATGGAGGAGGAAGGGAAAGAGGGAAAGAAAAGGTAAGGTGTAAACACTTTCAGTTCATTAATATTTCTTTTCCTTATGACACTGCCCAAGGATTTTCAACTTTGGCTGCATATTAAAATCTCTTAAGGTGCATTAAAAAAAATACTTGTTCTCATCTTCAGAAATATCAATTCAATTGAAATTAAACTGTTCAGTTGTTCTACGACACCACATGGGTATAGGATTCCTGAAAGATCTTCCAGATATTTCACTGGGGCAGCCAGTTTTGAGGATCACTGGTCTAGTCCTTCAAATTCCATGGTTCTCAAAGTTTACCATGCACTGCCTAGAGCACTTAATGGAACATGATAGCTAAATCTCATCCCCAGAGTTTCTAACTAAGTGACTGCTATAGGATAAGCCCAAATTTCATTTACAAAATGATCTCAGGTAAAGGTGGTATTCATCATGATGGCCTGAGGCCCACAATTTAAGAACCAATGTTCTAACCTCTTCTTTTGGCTCAGCATGATGGGACTTCTCACACCGTTCAGCTTCTCCATTCTTTTAATTTCCCCCAAAATCACCCTACTGTAGCCACTGGGAAGCCTGTTGCCATAGGCAGATGGTCAGAATTCAGAACCTATGAATGACTAGGGATCAAGAGAGACCTGCTGAGTTGGAGTCTATGGGTTGCTTTCTCCACTTCTGCCTGAGCCAAAGGAAAGAGGTCGGCTCCCCCAAGAGTATCACATTCAGTGAATACTCCCCAATAATAAATTCAGAAAATAGCAAGTGAGTATAAAGAAAATTTAGGATGTAAAGCCTTGGATTTTTTAAATGAAAATTGAACTCAGGGTCTTTTCACTGGACTAAATTCCCAGCCCTGTTGTTTTGTTTTGTTTTGTTTTCAATTTTAAGACAGAGACTCCCTAAGTCCCTAAATTGCCCAGATTAGCCTTGAATTTACACTCTTCTTGCTTCAGGGTCCCAGAGTTTGGGGATTACAGCCAGGCACCACCATGCCTAGCTGGACTTCTTAATTGTGACACCTTCACTTACTTGGCCAAGAACGATATCACTTGTCTTCTCCTGTGGCCCATGTTAACGCCTGTGCTGACACTAAAAGTAGCCCAGCCACTGAACTGTGGTTTCTTCCCAATTATTGGATGTCCGTGCTTTCCTCTCTTGAGTGATATTTTCTCCTATAGTGGACCAAATGCCTGTCCCCCTCCACACTAGAAGTCATGTTCCCTAGATCAGAGAAAGTTCAGTGGTAGCTCAGGAAACCTGTTGGTTTCAAAAGCACCTCAAGAGCAGCAGTGGAGACAACAGTGAACTCTGCTGATAGTTCAGTTCTTCTTCCCAGAGCGCCATGTACTTCCTCATCCATTCTATAGCCTGGGCCAGAGTAAGGCAGGAAACACAAACAGAAAGATACCTCCAGAAAGTGTGGCTCTCTGATAGTGGGGTGTCAAACGCTTTGTCTGAATGGATCCTCATTCAAGGGACAGGGTTGGGAGCCGGATTCCAGCTGCTGTTCTAGCAGGATGAATATAGGATTCAGAGCATGGGATAGGAGGCTAGAACTGGATTCTTTCTGCAACTTAATTAGGGTAACTACCGCTACTAATTCCTTTGCAAGGAACCTGAGGGACCCTCAGAGGTATAAGAATTGTTGTCTCTACCATCGGAGACTGAGGTACAAATAGTGAGTAGAGGACCCTCAAGACAGAGAAGACAGGAAAGTGACAGAGCATAAAGTGCATGTGTTGGGAATGTAGTGGGGGGTGGTAAAGGCTGTGCCTGGTATCACAAACCTGTGATATAGGGTAAGTCAATGATTCAAAAGTTAGAGAAACTCAGTGAATTGAGCTCCTAGCCAGAGGAAATATGAGAAAAAGAGCAAGGGAAAGGAGATGAAAGGACGAATTATGATGGCAAACTATGTTCCAACAAATACAAATAGTCTTTTTATAAGCAGGCATTTTCATTATTAAGGGTAAATTTACCATAGAGTAATATGACAATAATACAGAGAGAACAAACATCAAAAACAATAATTGGCTCTTTTAATAGTCCTTTGAGCCTTGAGCTGAAGCTCAGTGGCTTCTCCATCTCTCCTCTTCATGACTGATTCTGGTTGTGCGTCAAGCATGCCATCATGACTACTCCCTGGGAAGGGCTGTGGCAAGAGTGGTGTTTCAGTTTGATTGAACTTTGTCCATCAAGACATGGAAACCACTTTCACTTTCTCACAACCTTCCGTACACACAGAGAACACTTTTGCAAACATGGCCAAACCCATGAGGTAGACACATAACTATAGACAGATTCAGTCTCAGTGTCAATTTGGCACCTCTAGTAAACCCATTTGCAGAAAAGGATAACTCTCTTACTCACTTGGTCCTGGGATTAACCTGGTTCCCCATCCCTCAGAAGGAAGAACCTGAGACATAAGCTCACTTCTGGTGGTTTAACTGAAGCAATTTCGGGGAACAGGACAAAGAAACTGAAGAACAGAACTGGGGAGAATGCAGGGTCAATATACGAACATAACTGTGAAATGAGCACTGTTTCAGGAACAGGGCTTACTCTACTGAACATCTTTCAGAATTTTCAAGGACAGAAGAGGACTGTGCTTATCATTTGACTGCTGCCTCCATTGACAGTGATCTCCTCCCATAGACTAATTCATTCATGCTTTCAGGGAATACAGGCCTAGTCAGGTGAGTTCCTGCAGTATCCTTCAGCTCACTGTCAGGACTTCTAGGCAAGGTGCTATCAGAAAGCACTGGCGTGAAGCTAGCATCCTAGCAGAGCAAACTGAGCAACAAGAAAAGCTCAAGGTGTCGGTGATATCCATTACTGCCCTTCGCGCCTCAGTGGAAATGGTAAGCCAATTTGTTGTTTCTCCCAAGAATTTTTTGCTTTCTTTGTTGATGCCTGATGCCAACTGATCCACTAGCAATGAGACCAGAGACCTTGATATTGTGTCAGTCTTGCCCTCCCTTGGACATAGATTGAATGTCAGTATATCATCAAGGTTTTATAGCCACGAAAGCTAAGAGTTAAGAGTTCCAAAAACTACTCAGCTGGAGAAGATGACATCAAGGTCTCATGTGATCCTGATGCTCACATTTGGGCAGCTGAAGTCTGCATATGAAGCCTAAGGATGACCATTGTTTTCACACTCTGTAAGATGAAGAACTCCTGCTGATCATAAAATTCTTTTTATCCTCAATAGGAAAACAAAAAAAGCAAGATGTCCACTTCAAGCCACAGTCACCCATCCTCAGGGCAGACCATGGCCTTCTCTGTTGCAAACCTCAACTCAAGCCTCCTCCCTCCTACCTCTGCTTGGGAGAGCCAGTAGCATACATTCACCCTGGCAGAGCCTTAGGGCAGCCCAGAACCATGGCCTCTCTTAGAATACCTCAACACATGTCAAGTGTTTCACAGTCAACATGACAAGTAGCCTGTAAATCAGGACAAACTTTATAGGGCCTTGTCTTCTATCCTTTCTGATACTTTTGCACACTAGATTCCTATCAGCTTATGCCTGGTCTATTCGAATCATCTTTAAACTAGTCTCCCTGCCTGCACCCTCTCACATATTAACCTGGCCACAGTGGGCCAATTAGTCTTCCAGAGGGCCTTTTGGACTGTGTCGATCCCAACTGAAGTACCTTTGGGATTATGTCATTTCTAAGTTCAAATAACACTTGGCATTCCCCATAGCAGAAAGTAGTAAAAACGCCATCGGTCTGGTGTTTGAGAACTTAAGCTGACTTTCCAGGTGTATTTCCCTTCATTCCCTTACACAAAACCTAAGGTTCAGCCCATAAAAACTAATACACACAAATATAAACAAATGATCGCAGAACATAGAACAGATGGTTCCCAGGAGTGCAAAGAGAAGGGTCCAGCATGTCAGAACTCCCGATAGAAATCCTAAAAGAGGAGAAGCAACCTTCCGGCAGGTAAGGAGAGGAAGGGTTTCAAAGGAACAACATGAGTTAGAGAAGGGAGGCCAGATGCCCCAAAGGGCACCCAGAGAACTACAGGAGGGAAGGCCTCAGAGGTAAGCTGAAAATGTAAGTGAGAAAAGGGCCCTGTGGACCTTGGGTCTGTGATTAAGAGTCTAGTTTCCTTCTGTGGTCAGCAAGGGACCATTGCTGAGGTGTAGGAGAGGAACAGGTAAGATTTGCATTCAGAACTTCATCCTCACTAATCACAATACAGATCCCCTACATGAGACCCATGAAAAAGACCAGTGAGGAAGGAATGGAGGGGCTCAGGCCTGAGAGAGACAATGTGAACTGGAATGGTAACTGAGGGGATGGGGCTGAGGCGGATGCTTTGGCCACTGTGAAGTACTGGCCAGGCTTTACAGCACAGCTGGACAACTTGGACAAGTCATCAAGTAAACTATGGGTTAGCCAGTGGTTTCCATGCAAGTTAGAGACCTGACTGCACAGGAACCCTGTGTCCATGGAAGAGTATGCATCCTGCTACACAATCCTCTTTCAAGGGATCATTTCAACCCAGCCTGTCTTTAGTGACCCGCTTACACTAGCCAGGTTACCCTCTGCCAACAAAACACAAATGTATTTCTTCCAGTGGACACTTTGTCTTGATTAAGATCAAGATTAGCCCATCTTAATGTTGTGAAACGCTTACTTTTTTAGAGAATTCAACTTTATTAACTATTCTGATTACTCTAGTAAAAATTATTATTATTATTTTTATTATTATTATTGGAAGTATCAAGGCTCAAACTTGGGCCCTTGCACCACTGAGCTAAATCCCCAGCCTTCTAGTAAAAAACTAAATAAAATTCTTTTGAATCCTTTGGAAGACTGAAAATCCTGAGCTATATGACCAAGAAAAGGGAAGCTTCAAGAAGAGGAGTTTCCTGAAGACAAAGAGAAAAATGGAATCTGCCATTTCTCCCACTGTCAAGAAATTTTTTGAGAAGATAGAGAGGAAATGCAGCATCCTCAGAGGGAACAAAAGTGGAAAATGCTTAGAGTCTAACCTCTGCGAGAGAGAGAGAAATGCTTATCCATGGGCCACTGGTGCCTAGCACTTCAGACATGGAATAATATTTGCTGAGAATAAGAAAGAGAAAGATGGTTCACCGTTCTCAAGAAACAGGATTTGGGGGCTCACTGATTGTCTCACAGCTGATGCCTTCTGTTCACTCACACCCCTTAGATCACACACACTTAGATCAGGAGAAAGAACCGTGAGGCACAAGGAGACAGAGGGTTAAAGAACTCAAGGTACATTGACATATTCTGAGCTGCTCCTGCCAAGGGAGCTCACCCATCACTCCGCGGGTTACACAGTTCTTCTGTTTCGGAACATGTCTTTTGTAAGACCCTGCTAAACTCCCTGCTTCAAATACTCTCCCTCCTGGTCCCAATTCAAATCTGACCTCCTCAAAATGATCTTGATGAACTCCATCATCTACAGTAGACCTCCAGAGACAACTGTCTCTTCACTTTTATTCTGCTTATAACACCGATCATTCCCCCCAAATTATCTTGCTGCCATATGCATTGCTTAACCATGGGGACAGGCCCTGAGAAAGGCATCATACGGTCACCTGACCACAGTGCAGACCTCATGGAGTGAGTCTACACAGACCTTGATGTCTAGGTCACTCACTAAGTGTAGACTCTTCATGCAATCAAGAGACTCTGAACACAAGGCGTGTGCAGCAGCTGCCAGAATAACACAGCTTCTTGTCTTGTAGTACATGTCTTTTATATAAGTAGAAGGGATGTGCTCTAAAATAATGATGAAAGCATATAGTATAGTATAATAAAAATATAAGCCCCCAACACAGTTGTTTTTTATCAAGTATTGTGTCCTGTACATAATTCTATGCACTATACTTTTATATAACTGTCAGCACAGTAGGTTTGTTTATATCAGCATTATTATAAATACATGAATAATTCATTGTGCTATGACATTATAATAGCCACACTATCACTAGGAAAAAAGAAATTTTTAGCTCCATTATAATATTATGGGTCCACTGTTGAATATGTGGTCTATCGTTGACAGAAAGTCTTTACGTGGCATACGGTGATATTTATGTGTTTATTCACTTATTGTCTACTTCCCCCTGGTGAGATGTACATTCTAGAAGAGCAGAGATCTTCTTTTCAGAATTCATTGCTACATCTTCCAGCTAAGAACAGTTCCTGGCACATGGTGTGCTATCGATGAATATTTTGCTGAATGAATATCAAATTAAAAAGATGAAGACATATAGCATACAGATGGACCTGTAAGTGATTGGTGAATAAAAACGCAAGTAACCAAAAGGGGTTTATAACAAAATTCCACTTGTGTAAATTGGAAATGTAGGCATGCAAGGCACTCGTGTATTTTTCAAGGCATTAAAATTGTTAACTATATTGAGGATAGGAAAAGATAGAGGTATTGGAAAATAAACTACACACACACACAAGCAGATAAATAAGGAAAAAGCTACCACAGACCTGTTCTGATCATAGCCATGACCTTCGATATCGAAATAGAGAAGAGGAAGAATCAGAGCCACTTCACTCCCAGACCCACGTGAGTTATTAATTTATACATAAATTACTGGATCTAATTAACTGTTTAGTAAACTGTTTCTCCCATGATATTCATTCATTCATACCAGGGCCGCTGAAACATTCCTGGAAACCTCTGAAGTATATTCCAGTCTCCTGCACTCAGTCCATGACACAGGCCTGAGAAAAAAACACTGAAAGACAGAACTAAGAGAGATGGACAGTGAGGCGCCAGGACAACCAATGCTGGTTCAGCCAACACAGGCGCTGCCAGTCCAAGTCACTGATTTTTATTGGTGGTCAGTTAAGGCAACGGGGAGCTACTACCTGTGAGCATGCGCACTCGTGCAGTTTCTATGGAAATTAACGTAAGCAAGGCTCATGAAAGGCAAGACAAAAGCATTCTCAAATGAGGAACAGAATAAATAAAATATATGGTTGTAATCAGAACACTGCCCTTCTATTTAAGAAGCGTTTTAGAAGCATGAAATCAAAATGATGCACCAGGCTTCCTGGGACTTACATGAGGGAGAAGAATGACAGTTAAGAGGTCACACAATCAGATCTGTGGTCCCCATCAACCACCACTGACTGTGCCACTTAGATAGAGACCACCCCAGACTCAAAGAACACTGAAGCAAGACAAAACATTTAGCAGGTTGGATAGACTCTCCTCTTCGTGTGGTTTGCACAACCCTGGATGAACTGATGTCTACACAGCATAATGGCACAACCAGGGTTTGGACTCTGCTCTCCTGACCCCTCCTCCACATCCTTTCTGTTTTTCACAAGTCCAGCTGCCAACCCGTGCCGTGAGGGTGTGAAGCAGGTTTGCTCAGCTGTCTAAAGGACAGAGATGCAGGCAAGTGCTAAATACTTTCACAGTATGTTCATTTCTTTTAGTACCTAAAGCCAATCCTTTACTTTTTCAACTGCTCCCCAGAGTTTAGACTATCTGATGTGTTCACTAGTCCTACAGTCTGGATTTAGTACAATTGCTCTCAAAATACATTTCTTCGCTCTAGTTTTTTATTCTCCGGGTATCAAGGAATGGTAAATATGCGTATTCAATTTTTCACATTTGTAAGCAGTACAGTTGGGATTGTCAGTGACACTAATCATCGAAACAAAAGGAGGAAAAGGAAACTCTATTCTGAGGTTCTATTCTTGCTGGTGACCCCTGGTAAAGGACAGTTTAGCAAGACTTCAAGGAACTTGTGACTTACATCTTCAATTTCAGGCAAACATCTTCCCGAATTTCTAACGGAAAACGGATCCTTCCCCTGCTTTTGAAGTGCTCTTAGGGAATTGTTTGAGTGTTCTTTGCAATCTTTTATACCCAGCCTAAGGACTCTGACAAACTCTCTGTTCCCTTCAAAGGCTTGTTAACTATGTGATGAATACACCTGTCACTTCCAATTCTAACCTTACTTTCTGTTGTGATGGCTGTAGAATTTGGTATCTATGGCAACTTTTCAGTGGCTCAACATTGATTAAAAAATGATTGGCTTATCAGGGTTGCTCAGTTGATTGATGGAAATGATCAGTTGCTCAAAATAATCATGACAGATAAAGTCTCTTGATTAGCTAGTATATGCAAGATTCTAAAATTTGAGATTTCATTACCTTCTTTTTATTATTTCTATGCAAAAATAACTAAAATTTAATTCTGCTGAAGTAGTTACAAGTTAATTTGAGCTGTCTCGATCAAAGAAATTTGATTCAATCCATACGCTTTATTTAGAAGCCAAATGGCAAATTTGCCTATCCTGGAAAATCTACTCCTTAATTTTCTAATATCCAAAGGTCAAAGTAAGGTACGATGTCTTTAAAAATCAAGTTTGGGGCTAAGAAACAGTTTAGTCAGTTTTAAGGCATTTGCAAATAAATTATAAGATTTTCAGTCTAATGCTTCTAATATATAAAACCAGGGAAGAGAGGATTATAGGGTAGGAACATTAACTGAGTCCTGATTCCTGGGAAAATTAATATCTTATTTTTAATAGAACATTTTAAATCAATGTCTTCAAAAATGTAGTGAAGTAGCAGTGATTTCTACGTGGTTACTAGTCTAGATAACTAGATTACTAGACAACTTTATGGAATTGGGCCGGAGATTTAGCCCAGTGGTTCTGGCACCTGCCTCACAAGCACAAGGCCCTGAGTTCGATCCTGATAACCACATACAATGCTGGGCGTGGTGACTCAAACCCACCAGAAATCAATACCACATACCACAGTGCCGGGCGTGGTGGCTCACGCCTGTAATCCCAGCACTCAGGAAGCAGAGGCAGGAGGATTGATGAGTTCAAGACTTGCCTGGGCTACATAGTGAGCTGAGGGCCAGCCTGAACTACAAAGCGAGACCCTGTCTCAAAAAAAAAAAAAAATTTACATAATCTACAAACTTCATAAATTGTCATGTGTTTATTATAATGTGACATTGCTGTTATTCAACCATTTTTCACCTTTAAAAATAAAGATAACTTCATATTGTTTAACCTAGTACTTGAAGTCCTTACTTATTTTTTCAAATATTAATTTTCATTTCCTCAGGCTACTATGACAAAGTAGTGCAAACCAAGTGGCCTAGGTGAGAAAACATATTGTCTGACAGTTCTTGATGCTGGAAATGTACAATTCAGTTGTTGCCGGGACCACGCTCCCTGTGAAACCCTAAGGGCAATCCTTCCTTGTTTCTTATGCGCTTCCAGCATCTCTCCGGGCTTCTGGAACACTTTTCTAGTAGCTGTATGACTTAACCCCTGCCTTTGTTACCATGCAGCTTTCTTTATGTGTTTATCTTCCTTTTTTTCCTGTTTTCTTTTTTTTTTTTTTTTCCCCAGTACTTGGGATTAAACCTAGGGGCCATAAATGCTAGCCAGGTACTCTACCTATAAACTATATTCCCAGTCCTTTTTATTTTTAATTTTGAAACAGGGTCTCATTAAGTTGAGTAGGCTGTCCTCAAATTTGTGTTCCTCCTGCCTCAGCCTCCACAGTAGCTGTGATTATAAGCCTGGGTCACTGTGCGTAGCATGCAGCCGTCTTATTATAAGATACCAATAATTTTGAATTGGGACTTACTCTACCACTATATGACTTATCTTTTTTCTTTTTTCTTTTTTTTTTTTTCTTTTTAAAACAGGGTCTCGCTTTGTAGTTCAGGCTGGCCCTGAGCTCACTATGTAGCCCAGACAAGCCTCGAACTCAGCAATCCTCCTGTCTCTGCCTCCCGAGTACTGGGATTACAGGCTTGAGGCACCACGCCCAGCTGTATGATTTAATAGTTATATTCACAATGGTCCTAGTTCTAAATAAAGATGAGTTCTAAAGCAGCAGGGGTCAGTAGTTTAACATAAATTTTTGAAGAATCCAATTCAACTGCTAATAACTAACACTTTAAATGTGTGATTTCACAGAGAATGTTGTTTAGGATGAAGCCAACAGCTCTTTTTTTTTTGTAAGGTGAATCTGATTTTTAATAAATTGATGATAACAATGTGGAAACATGGCAACATATGTAAACAGTAGAGAGAACAAAAAGCTGAGGGTGAGCCTGACTGTCAAATTACAATGAAGATTCTTTTCACTCCTCCCAGAACCCTTCACAATGTGACCTTGCAGCAGTTCCCAACATGAGGCAGAGTCTATTTTTTTTAATCTCATAATTCTGCTTGATATTGGGGTTTGCTTTAGCTGAACTAGCGAGGTTGCACTCAGAAGATGTTTAAAAAGTGTCCACTCATTAGGCCTCACCCTTTCGACTGGGTCGCGTTGCTGAAAGATGTGAGAGACCACGCAAAACAGAACCGAGGCGAGCAGCTGGTGGTCACCGGGCCCCTGAGATGACCCAGGTATAGCCACAGACCTGGGACTCACACCCTGGGCCAGGCCAGACAGTCCCGTGTGCAGCCTAGAGAGCGTCCAGCGGACCCTGTGCCCAGCTGCTGATCGGCAGAGTCTTGACCTGAAAGAGCAGAAAAGGTCACTGTTTAAAAGCACCACTTAAGCATTCGTCCCCATTTCCTGTTGCTTTCGCCTAGTGACTAGTTTCACAAGTACTCTAAAGAATTTTGCATCAAAGCTGGTTGTAGGGTCCCAGACACGGTGGTATGGGATGAAACAAACAGTAAGGTCACTCGGTGGCAGGTGGGAGGGCTGGTTAAGGAAGGCATCCTGCAGCATTCAGCTTTGAAGTCCTGTTGGTCTGTGAATATTAACCAAAACTGGCCTTAGCAGCTGAGGGAAGGAGCCAAGCTATGAAGAGAACAGCAGACAAGTCACATGCCTTCGCACGTCCCCATCTTTCTGCAGACTTCCTCATCAGTTTGATGTTAGAAAAGTCAGGAAGCTGAAGAGTAACAGTATTGACAATGAGCAAACCGGGGGCTCTTCAGTTGTTTACATCATCCTCCCCAGACTCCATCTTCTATGAAGCTCTGAACTTGAGCCCCAACTCTGAACAGCAATGACAGGAAGAGAAATAGATATAAAGCAGTGTTCTTGGGATTTTAACCCCCAAAGCGATCCACTTCTATCCTTCTTCCTCTCCTGCTGCAGTTAACGGTAATGTTCTAAAGCATCAGGCTGATCGTTCTCGCCCTCACATTAAAAACTTCCACTTTTCTATTGCTCTGGGGGCTACAACCAGATTCCTTAATAAAACCAGTGTGACACTAGTCTGCACAGGTTGCTGTAGTGAAATGCTACTAACTGGGTGGCTTACACAGCAGAAATGCATCCTCCAGTGTTGGCGATAGACCAAAATGCAGGTGCTGGCAGATGGGTGCCTGGCGAGGGCTCTCTTCATGCTCCCAGATGACAGGTTCCCACTGTGTCATTAGTGGCCTCTGTGCATACACACGGAATCAGGGCTCTACCTTTGTGATCTCACTGAATGTCTAACTGTAGCTGCCTCTTTAAAAGCCCTATGTCCAAGTGTAGGCAACGTAGGGAGCTAGAGCTTCAAGATACGAATTTGGAAAGGAGACACCATTCAGTCCATGCAACAGCTTTGCCTGGCCACCTCTCCAGACCCTTCGCCTGTGATCAGCCCTCATCCTCCACCTCCAGCCACACTGCTTTGCCCTTCTTCCCCCTTTTTCTGTATCGTTCTCTTAACAGCTGTGATTTTCTTCTTATCCAGGTGCGATCTGGTCCTCTGAAGAATATCAGCTCCAAGAGAGCAAAGAATTGCATCCAATTTTGCTTACTGGTTTAACCCCAAGCTCAGTACCTGGCATATCAGGGACAATTGGCCTCAGTTTGTGGAATGAATGACAAGGGTTTCAGGTTGTTGTAACTACCCAGGTCAATGTGACTTGGAAATGTGGAAATTATTCCTGCACATCCATGCATTAATCCAATAAACATTCACTCTGTGCCTACTGTATATTAGGTCCAGAGAACACAAGGATAAAATAAGCAAGTGTCCAACCAGTCCCTCCATGGATTGAATCATATTTCCTGCTTCCTTTATATGCAATCCTCAATCTGCTATGCTCTGAGTATAAATAGCCACTGAAAATTTTAAAGCTGTATAATATTTGCATAGCTTTGGTGTTTACATTCTTGAATATATATTACTTGAAGATTTTAATGTTAGAAATAAAAATCATCCCATATCATTAAATGTTTAAAAGATGATTATCGTGCTTTCAAAGATGAGTCCCAATTACAGTCCTAAGAAAATTACTATCAATAAATTCTTTCTGATTTTATGGCATTTAAAAAGAAAAAACAATAATGTAAAAATTTTAAAGCATAAAGGTAATTGAAAGATATGTATTAATTCCAAAAATCATTTTCCAGAACTAATGTAGCTATTAAATGAATTGCATGAATTTTTTTCATAATATTATAATATAAAATGAATTAAGAGGAATTAGAAACAAAACACATATATTTTATGCACACCAAAGCTTCTAGAAGACTTTCAAAATCTAATAAATTGAATAAAGGCAGAGTTTGGGGGATTGGTACTAGCCACAGAGCTTGGCTCTGTTGACTCCTTTACATCCTTTAGCTCCGGGTGGATGTTCACATGATTTCCTGTCAGGCTCCTTCTTTAGGTGGTGCACAGACACAGCTCTCATCACCAAACCAGACAATGTTGGAACAATCATCCCCACTTTACAAAACGGAAAAGTTTCAATTGAGGACTTAAACTACAATTAAACAGCAAAGCTGGGATCCCATCTCCCGGTGCAGGTTCTTATCCTTATCCCACGCTGGCCCAAGCTATCAAGAATAGGCCCTGGATGACTTTGGGCATGGAAGGTGTAGGGTATAAGTAAGGAAATTAAATGAAATAATGTATGTTTGTGTCTCTATTTCAAGACTGGCAGTGTGATTCCTGAATGTTCTCTGGAGCCCTAAAGAAAGAAAGTTCTTTCTTCAAAAGTTCTAAGGCCTCTCATCTATCTCTGTGAAACAATTCAGTTTCTCCTACAAGAGGCCATTTTAGCTTAGATGGCGAGTGATAGAAATGTAGGCCCATGCGAGGCCAGACATCTTGACCTAGGAGAGTAGGCAATGGACCCCTCTCTGATGTGTATATATGGGAAAACAAGATCACTAGGTAAACACTTCCCCTGGTGTGCTACAGAGTCTGGGATTTCCGCCCAGGAAAGTAATTCCGTTTTGTTAAAATGTTTCTCCCTAGGAGTCTCCTTTTAAAATGTGTAGGATCCTAACACGATAACTCAGCCACTCATTCCTTAGCTTATTTGGTTTACCTGAAACTAGTGAGCCAATCACAAGTCCCTGCTTTTTCTTTCTTATGATCCAAGTCGATTTTCCTCATTTCATACTCAGAGACAGCTCTGTTTTCATGTTCCCATCTATAACATGGGCATAAAGATAATGAGTGACTACTTAGCAAAGTTGCTTTGAGACAAAATGAATCAAACAAGCATCAGACCATGTCTTGTGCACTAAGCAAAGTGTAAACTGTGTCATGCCTACCGATTTTTTGACATTTGGGAGTAGTGTTTTAAGCTCCTTACACTTCAATTATTTCTTGCCTAAAAGAAGAGCAACAGGGAATGCCTGGTTTTCCTTGATTCGGCTGAGAGATTTAATGAGTGCTGGGTGGTGAGCAGGGTGCAATGGTGACTGTCATATGCTCGCTTCCTACATTCGTCAAGTTTATACTTTCAAGACTGAAGCAGCCATTGCCAGCAACCATGGTCGGCCAGTGACAATCAGGACACACATGTTGCTGGAAGTCCTCTGGAGACAGGGACAGGGCCAGTGACATCTCAGTGGGACTTGCTTGAAGAGGAACAATTGGGCAGATCAAGAGTTGTGGGAAGACAGCGGCAGGCAGAACTCACTGAGTGAGACCCTTCCTGTGTTAGTGAGTGGCCTGGCTGAGAAGCACATAGAGTGACCTTGTGGTTCTGGCTCTGGGGGGAGAACTGCATTTTCATAGCAAGGGTGACCATACACTGCTTGTGTCTGGTGTTTCCGGAAGCAAAGGACAGTCTGCTTCCATGGGAGGAGTCTGCCTAGACGAACTCCCAAAAACCTACTTGGTATATGTGCTGCTGAAGTGAGCACAACCCACAGCCTACTTGGGACC
This sequence comes from Thryonomys swinderianus, assembly GCA_004025085.1. Taxonomy (NCBI): domain Eukaryota; kingdom Metazoa; phylum Chordata; class Mammalia; order Rodentia; family Thryonomyidae; genus Thryonomys; species Thryonomys swinderianus. Next base: position 27,230 of record PVIC010015168.1, read on the forward strand.
GAGCCTGAGCTTGCTTTAGTCTCCAGCCCTATTACTGTTTATCTCCAGGAATCACGAGCATTTATTTCCAGAGAAGCACAGGAAATGTCAGTGGGGAGGGAGAAGCAGACTCGAGATAAGCCTCAGGAAAGCTAAAAGCTTTGTTACTGCTGAGACCAAAAATCTCCCCTGTGACAGAGGCAACTCACAAGGACACAGATAGCCTGAGGTCGCTCCTGCCCCCAGGGCAAGAGCCACATGGTCTGAGAATTCTGCATCCATGAGTCAACCCTAACCTTCAGGAACAGCTATTCTCAGGGCCCTTAGTCCACTGCCTGCCCTTGCTCTGGAGGCACCAACCCCTCCAGAGAAATCCCTGTCTTCCTTTCCCTGTCCCGTCTGCTGCTCTGCCTTTTCCTACTGCTCTCCCTCATTCCACTCTTGTAATAGTAGATACATGCGAATAGAAAATGTTCAGATTTTCTTATCAGGTTGGCAAGAGCCTGGAAGGCTAATAATACCAAACGCTGGAGCGTGTGCCAGGAAGTGTAGTGTCGTCACCGCAGAGGGAGGGGGTAACGTTGGCATGCCTTTTTGAAAAACCATTTGGCAGCATCTATTCAAATTTTAAGTACAAATGCCTTTTGCACAGCAATTCCACCTCCAGGAATGATGCTTTCAAAAGTATTCATTCAGGTATCAAATGTTAAAAGTTGTCTGTAGCTGTTTATCAAGGATGATAACACAAAATTGGAGACAACTTAACTGTCCAAACATTAAGTGCTGGTGTATTCATCCTCTGAAATACTATGAAGCCAGTAAACAGAATAAAATTCAACCTAAGTGACTGCTATATGAAAAGAGCAAATCACAGAGCAGCTTGAACACGCGTGCATGTGCTGATCTTCCTCTCTTTTTTATATTGGCACATTTTATTGGTACACTCTATATACATATCCCAAATACACTCCACATTGAGAATTTGTTCCAGTAAATGATATAACTTAATTCTCATTTTTCCCCTTCCCCTACCCACCCTACCACCACTCCCCACCCCTATAAACACAAGCTTTGTTTCCTTTTTTTACCATCAATTTTTTCTTTCCTCATTATTTACCCCTAAACCCCATTTCCCTTTGAATATTTACTGTTTCACAATATCAATCATACATCCTAGAACATTTATAACTTCAGTTTCTCATACCAGAGAAAAGATATGATATTTACACATCTGTGACCTATTGATTTCACCTATGAGTATGTCTTGAAGATACATCCATTTGAGTATAATTATTCTATCTCATCATTTTTATAGCAGAGTAATATTCCATTTATTAAAAATAAACCCACATCTTCTTTATCTAGAGTTCATGGGCATTTGGGTTGTTTCCAAGATTTAGCTATCACAAACTGAGCTGCTATAAACATGAGTGCACATACGTCGCTGTTATATGACTCTTGTAATTCTTTTGTGTATATCCGTAACAAAGAAACAGACCTGAGGATCAGTGGATTACAAGATCTAGTAGATTACAAGATCCAGAAACAATGCCAGATACACTAAGCCATCTCATCTTTGACAAAGGTGCCAAACATCCTCAATGGAGGAAAGACAGCCTCTTTAACAAATGGTGCTGGAAAAACTGAACTTCAACTTGCCAAAGACTGAGGCTAGATCCATCTTTCACCGTGTACTAAAATAAAATCAAAGTGGATGAGAGACCTACATATTAAAACAGAAATTCTAAACCTGCTGCAAAACAGATTAGGTAAAACTCTTGGAGACACTGGCTTAGGGAAAGACTTTATGAACCAAACCTCTATAGCATGAGCACTAGGAGAAGTCAACAAATGGGATCTCATCTTATTAAAAATCTTCTGCACAGCAAAGGAAACCACTGACAAAGCAAAAAAAGGCAACCAACAATATGGGAAAAAATCTTTATCAGTAATTCCTCAAAGGGCTACTATCTAGAATATATAAAGAGCTTCAAAAAATCAGTCCCCCAAAATTTAAACACCCAATTCAAAAATGGGCATCTGAAATGAACAGATACTTCTGAGAGGAAGATATAAAAGCAGTTAAGAACTATATGAAGAAATGCTCAATGTCACTGGCCATTCAAGAGATGCAGATAAAAAACAACACTGAGATCTCATCTCACTCCACAAAGAATAGCTGCTCTCTTGAAATTACCCAGCAACAAATGCTGGCAAGGTTGTAGAGAAAAAGTAGCCCTTCGCCACTGTTGGTGGGAATATAGACTGGTACAACCATTATGGAGATCAGTGTGGAGATTCCTCAAAACCTAGGATTAAAGGTTCCATTTGATCTTTCTTCCTAAAGAGGTTTCTGTAGGGGCTGGAGATTTAGCTCAAGTGGTACCGTGCCTACCTTGGAAGCACAAGGACCCGAGCTCAATCCCCGGTACTACAAAAGAAAAAAAGAGAGAGAGGTTTCTGTGTAGGTGTGTAAGCTTATAAGCACGTAGAAAAGAAGACAGATAAAGATACATCTGCACTATAGAACTTCAGTGAACATGTCTGAGGACAGTGATTACAAGGAAAAAAGGGAGACTGTCCACATTGCCTAATTCCCAGGGTGGCCAAAGTCACAGACACTGAAAATAGAATGGTGGCTACCAGGAGCTGCAGGGAAGAGAAAATGGGGTGTTATTGTTTAATGATGTGATGAAAAAGTTCTAGGGGGCTGATGGCTGCAGAACACTGTGAATGCACATAATGCCCCCAAACAGTACCCTTTAACATGTGGAAATGGTCATCTTTATATTTAGTATATTTTATCAGAATAAAGCAAGATTAATTCAATGATTCCAACCAAACTGATTTCCAGAACCAGGTATATGAGGACAAGGGGACACTGTGCTTGTAAGTGGCAGACACTTAACGCCAGGAGGCTGAGAAGGGTCTACATATATCTACCTCCTGCTCCTGAACCTCCGTGGCCACCATGGGGGCAGGTATTTACAGGCTGAGCTTTGGTCCAGGGTCCCCGCCTGAGCACCCTTTGAAATAGCCCGCTTTACTGACACAGCGTCCTTAACTCCCTATAGCAAATGATGTGAACCAAAGGACAGACTCGTAACTGTCATTTTAGAAGATAAAAGACCACAGTGATTTAGCGTGGTTCTCGTACAGTCCTACCTGGGAAGGGAAGCCAAGCGTTGGCTCCCACACGTACTTTTATAGCATGCAATCGCTTCACCACTGAGTGGTGCCCGTTTTTCCATCAGCTGCCATCTCTCAGACAAAGGCCCCAAAGACACCAAGTCACCTCGGCAAATCAAACTCCCTGGTGCCCGAGCATAGCACATTTGGCATCGGCACGTCGTTACCCGAAGATCACCCTATGAAGCAGATGGGCCCCTCTGATGACATTCGGCCAGAGCACTTTGCAGAAGACACCAAATAAACACAAATGAACCCCAGCCTCGGGATGTTCCCCTACTCTTCTACAGGCACCTGTAGGAAAAAAGAAAGGAGACGTTTACGTGAGGACAGGAAAGCCAGGTCAAGGGTGGAGGGACAGAGGCTCCAGCCCTTAACAAGAATCCGGGGCCAGAAAGCAAATGTTGCAGAGACAAAGTCCATCTTTGCCATGGGTAACTAAATATTCCCAGCCCTTGATTTTTATAGACAGCTGATTTATGAATCATGACAAAACAGAAGGGACATAGCTTGAGTTACTGCCCATTTAGATGAAGGGATAAAACCTTTGTATTTACTCTCAGCACTTTTAATATCTCAAACGAATACTAATCAGAGATGTTTGGTGAGGAAGAGAAGGAAGCCGTTTTCTGCTGTATCTCGTGTCATCGGAACGACCTTGCACTTCAGAACTGCAAGGCAGGAATTTATCTGGTCTCCAGGAAATCGTGAAAGTCCAAATTAGCAAATTCAAGCTACCTGAGCCCCACGTGAAAAATGCAGAACAAAGCACCGAGAAAGATGCAAAAAATAGCACTTGGAAAGAAGGGAGGACGCAGCCTAAACTCGCTTAAAAGCCTGACACAGTCTTCTCACAACGCCGAAGTGCAGCATGAAAACAGTGTTTTCTATGGAAAATACAGGACCCTGGAATTTAGAGCTGGAATTCCCATGGGCTCCTCCCGGCCTGCCCCAGCCTGCAAGAGCGCCCCCCACCGGCAGCTCAGGGCCTCCCTTTATGGAAGCTCTTTTGGCCCCTGGAGCCAAAGGCGGTCGCCCCCTGTAGCGTCCACGCCTCTGCACTGTGTTCTGCTCACTACTGTGAGCCAGCGCCAAAGTCTTCTCTCTCGCCCCTGCGACCGCTTTTGGGAACGGCTCTCACTTTTCTCTTTTGCAAACTTCTCCAGGCAAAACATCAGAGGGTACTTGAGTGAAGTGACTTTTTTAAGCTCTAGACCCCTGTCCGGATATCCTTGTCAACATTGCCAGCCTTTTTACCCAAAGAGTTTCTTTGAAGCAAAAACTTGAAAAAGCAAATGCCTCCTTTAGCCCAGCTAATACTGCTCTAAGCTGTTAATGATCAATTACCCTTGGTATGCAGGACAGCAAAATGCCTGCTGTAGACTTTGAAGAAAAAGGTTAAAGAGGAAAAGGAGAGGATATAGTAAGAAGTTAGCAGAGAGAGGGCAGTGAGAACAAAGGTGGGAAAGATCAGAAAGGAAGACAAGAAGTACCTTAGCTCTGCAGCACTCAGGAGGCTGAAGCAGGAGAATCACTACAGAGTTCAAGCCCAATCTGGGAACATAGTGAATATGAAGCCAGCCTGAACTACATAGTGAGAACCTGTATCAAAAAAATCTTGGCCTTGGCCCAAGGATTTAGTTCAGTGGCTCCAGCGTCTTGTTGCAAGTGCAAGGTCCTAAATTCTATCCCCAGTAACCATATACCACAATGCTGGGTGTGTTAACTCACACCCACCAGCAATCAGTACCACACACACAATGCCGGGCACCAGCACTCGGGAAGCAGAGGCAGGAGCATTGCTGTGAGTTCCAGGTTTGCCTGGGCTACATGGTGAGCTCAGGGCTAGCCTAACTACAAATTGACACCCTGTCTCAAAAAAAAAAAAAATCTTAGCCTCCATTGCAGATTGAACTAATGTGGCTATGATGTTGGCAGTGTATAAACGCACGCACGCACACACACACACACAGAACCCACAGTCACTGAATAGCTCAAACAGCCAAAAAGCTCAGTAAACAACCTGATAGCTTCCTTCAGACCATGAACAAACCCTGCATTTTCTCCAGCTAATGATTTAATCGCTTACCAACCATCTTTTCCCCACATGGATGTGGAGACAATGTGTGGTTAGAAGAGCGTCCTCTTTTTACAAGCAGCCCAATAAAGACAAGTGGAAATATCAAAATTCTCTGTGAACTAAAAAACCTCAGTCTGCAGATTCCTCACATACAACACTTTCTAATTGTGACCAGGACCCAGATGGAATAACCTAATAAAACCAAGGACAAGCAGAACTCTAACATATGGTCAAGTGGTCTGTTCTGATATGGAAATTTCTCCTGCAGAATTGAAAGGTTTCTACAGGCCTTTTCCAGACTTTAATCTTGCCCGCTGATTTTTCAATTGCAAGTCTCCTTCCATGCCTTCCTTTGAACCTCAAGTCTGTCCTATAACTCATCAAATCAGCTAATTTTAAGTCTTTTTTTAACATGATCAGCAGAAAGTAAGTCTCATTCTGACTACAAATATCAAATTCATTTTAATCATTTACTTACCCTTTATCTAGTGTCCTTAAAACAGGTACTTTCTTTCCCTCACACATTGAACAGTCCTCTGAATATCATGTCCTTTCAACTAGCCTCCTTATATGGCCCTAAGGAGAACAAGGCCTTCTTCCTGAGTAAGTGGTGATAAGGAGAATACATGGGGAACACTGAGAAAGATGGTAGAAGGAAGTGATATAGGGATTATGCTGTCATCTCCTTTGGTAAGGAAAAATTTATGAATGGATTTCATTTGAGCAATAACTTCACAAAGCACTTTCACACAAATGACACTGAGTCTCATAACACACTATGGGTAAGCAGGAAATCAGTCCACCTTATCCACAAGAAAATCAAGGATCAGAGAAATCAAGGAATTTGTATATGTCACAATAACTTGCAAACCCAAACAGCTAATACAGCCTGTAGTTGAGTCCCCTCTGTCACTTTTTGGAAAAGCTATTAAAATATCTGTTTGGATCTATCTTTCTTGCAAAATTAGAGATCACACAATTCTCAGAAGTCAGAAGTCACTATGCAAGCCCTCCCGACTGTACTCTTGTCCTGCTGATTACCCAGAGTCAATGCCAATGCCATCAACATCTATGGAAGTATCTGAACAGGTGCCCTGACCCCACTGTTCTGGGCAAGTGACCTGATTGAACAGCTCCCACTGAAGCATCCTCAGTGGAATTCATGGAGATGAGTAACTCATGAAGATTCACAGGTATCACCTAAACTTGAACTCAAAATAGGTGTCATTCTACCTCTTACTGTAAGCATGATAAAGTGGAATCAACAGAGTCTCAGAAATCTCTGACACTTATATATATAAATAGCCAATAATCCTCACCAAGAATGTCTTATGAACCTTATAGTGGTGCCATGCATGAGTATCAAGAGAAAAACCTCTAAAGATCCACAGACAGGAGTTGTGGCCTTAAAATGGCCCCTACTATGGGTAATAAGGCTCCAGTTTTCACAAGGTTTTGTCTATAATGGGCCTCAGAATCCCAGTGCGAGTAGCCTGCTCTGCCCATGTCTAGACTCTGCCCTATCTCTGAGATGATGCATTAGACCTGAAACTAGTTCATTCCTGCAGGCATAGCCCTGCCTTGGCTCCAGACTCTGTTTTTGCCCAAATGCTTCAGAGTAATGAAAAGAAACTAAGTAGCACCCAAGGCTGTTTGCTATGCCTTCAACAAAATGGAGGAAACATTCTAGATAACAAAGTCTCCATAATCTGGGTTAACAGTGTGTTAAGCACAGATATGGGTCCATCCCTGGCATAAGATGCCAAGCTCATGATGGTGCCAGTCACCATTACAGACTCTGACTCTGTGCCAGATACTGTGGTAATCCCAGTATTAGCATTACCTTATTTAATTCTCATTAACCCCGAGATGTATATTATTATTATTATTATTATTATTATTATTATTATCTTCAACTGCAGGTAAGAAAACTGGAGCCAATCGTGATTTTAAAATCTGCCCGTAGTTAAACAGCCATCAACCAAGACTCAGCTCCTCTCTGCCTGATTGAAAGACTAGGGCTCTTACTTGTGGTATTACTGTTCGATTGCACCAGCCAATGAGAAAGATTCAAATGCTTGAGTCTGGCTGAAACAAAACATAAACATTCAAGTGCTTATTTCATACTCCAAGTCTACACAGTGATGCTGGATCCTGACAAACAAACACTGAAAACAGACTCCTTCATAGAATTTCTGTTCTGGGGCCAATTCCAAATACCATATAACCCGACTTTCTCTGTGTATTTTTGGAACTTTCTCAGGCATAACAAGAATGAAAACAATCATCCACTGTAGAGGGAAATGGAGATGAAGTGTGGAAGAAACACTTAACAAGCAGTTGGCATGGGGGCTGGGGATAGAAGAAAGGGCCTGGGCTCTTCCCTCCCTGTGTTGAGTGGAATGAAACCCATTCACTCTGGCTGAACCACTTCCCTGGGCTCCCTCTCTAGCTGTTTTTGTCCACATCTTTCTTAATCCTTCACTTTCTACTTCTGTTTCCTCCCCCACCCAGCACTAGAATAATGGATTGGAAAAGCACAGAGTAGTGTATCCAGAAGAGACAACAGGATTCGCCAGACCAACATCTTGCAGTGCATCTCAATGTATTTGTAAATCCCTACTGATAAAATAACAAGGGAATGGCAGGGGCTTTAAAGAGACCTAGTGAACAAACATGTCATTTCAGATTCTGATCCTGCCCAACTGGGTATTATAGCCTTGAGCCTCTGCTTCTGTGATTGTAAAATGGGAGGAAATGGAATCATCTTTCAAGTTTCTCCTTGGTTTTGATCTTTAGCATTTCTTTAGCTGAAATATTATCAAAGAATAATATTTTAGATTGCATTTGATATATTTCATGTAGCTCACTGACAAAGTGACGCCCAGATAACCCCAACCACCATCATTTACCTACCTCCATGAAAAAGGCTGATTTAGGGCCAGGCGTGGTGGCTCACGCCTGTAATCCCAGCACTTGGGAGGCAGAGGCAGGAGGATTGCTGAGTTCGAGGCTTGCCTGGGCTACATAGTGAGCTCAGGGCCAGCCTGGACTACAAAGCGAGACCCTGTCTCACAAAAAAAAAAAAAAAAAAAAAAAAAAA
>PVIC010015169.1:0-35562 GCA_004025085.1 Thryonomys swinderianus
ATATATATATATATATATATATATATATATATATATATATATATATGAAGCAGAAAGGGTTAGTGTGGGGAGAGAATATCAGAACTATAAAATAGGTTCAATGCACATGATCATGTACTCAGAGATACTATAGAATGGGAAATCAAGGCAAATTTATTGAACAGCTAGATGATACAAAGAAGCCAGCCTAAGTCGAAACTTGGTGTTTTAAAAAGTGAGAAGATGGCATGCACATAATAAAACATTTGTTTAATGAAATCATGGAAAATTACAGGGGAAGAGTTCAACATACAGATAAATGGGGCATACAGAAGCCCAGGTAGATATAACTAGAGAACTTTCCTACAACATATCATAGTAGCAATTTCAGAAGTCCAACACAAAGACAGGATCCCTAAAACTGTTAGGTAAATGCAACAAATTATTTATAGAAGTAAACCCATTAGGATCACCACACACTTTTTAACACAAACCTCAAAGGCCAGGAAATGGGGTACCAGATAAGTACATCCTACAAAACCATCTTACATACAGACATCTTAACCCCTTTATTCTGAAGATTGAATTTTTTTGAGTTTTGCATTAAATTCATGTATGTTACTTAGGAAAATTCCAGGAAGAAAAATTTCAAAACATTTTATTACCTACTATTGTTATAGGTGTTCCAAAAATGGATTCATTAGGCATTGAAATGTTAAGAAATTATGATTACCAAAGAAACATTCCAAAAAATATTCATGGACATTCTAGACAGCAATGAATGCCAAGAAGCATAATGGAATGGATTACATTCCATTCAAGAAGGTGAGCCATTAATAAAAATGGAGAATAAATCAATAACAGGAAAATAATGCAATGACAGATATGTCAGTACTTTTAATAACTCCAAATTTAAATGGCCTCAATTTCTAATCAAAAGACCCAGATTGGCAGACTGACTCATAAAACAAAATTCAAGTTTATGCTGCATACAGAGTCATATTTAATCAAAACAAATCAATAGATTAAAAGTCAAAGAATGGAAAATAATATTACATGTAACAGGAGTCTAAACGCAAAAGGAGTAGCTATTCTATTTTCAGAGAAAGAGGACATAAAGCCAAACTGATCAGAAGAGGCAAAGAAAGTCATTATATGTTAGTTAAGAAACAATTCAGGAAGAAGAGATAACAATTGTAAAAATATACACACTAAATACTAAGATATCCAACTTCATAAAGCCCACTACTGGACGTAAGAGATCAGATAAATATCAACACAACCATAGTGAAGGATATCATTATTTCACAAATAGATCAAGTAGACAAAAAAAAAGAAAAGAAATATTAGAGTTGAGTCACATGTTCAGAAAAATGGATTTAGTAGAAATTTCCAGAGTGTTCTACCCTGCTACAAGAGAATACACATTTTCCTTGGCAGTGCACAAAACTTTCTCCAAAATAGACCACACACTAGCCTTCACAGCTTGCTTAAATAAATAAAAGAGAAACTACATTATCTCATGTATGTTATCAAACCACAATGCCCTGAAAGTAGAAATCATTGATGAGCAAAGAAAAATTTTATAAACATTCAGAGATTTAATAATGAATTCTTGAATAATCAGTAGATTACAGAAGAAGATAAATAGTTCCTAGAATCAAAGAATAATGCCACTACAACTTATCAGAAGCTATAGGACACAATGAAACTATTACTAAGAGAGAAGTTTATTGTTGTGAGTGCCCACATTAGAAAAACAAAGCAAGGCCAAACAAATAATGATGTACCTGAAGGTCCTAGAAATATAGGAATAGCCCTGATCTAATGTAGAAAAAGAAAGGAAATTATGAGGTTCAGAGCAGAAATTAATGAAACAGAGACTTAAAACCAACTCAGAGTCAATAAAATAAAGAGCTGCCTACTCAAAAGAATAAACAAAATAGATGAACTTTAAGCTAAGCTCACCAAAAGAAGGAATGAAAAGACCCTTATCAATGTAACTAGAAAGTACAAAGGTAAACTCACAGCAGACCCAGCCAAAATCGAGAAGATTGTTAGTAAGTACCTTAGAAACCTGTAGTCTAGTAAATTGGAGAATCTGGAAGACATGGACAGATTCGTAGACACAACTGGATTACTAAAACTGAACTGAGAACACATTAATAAAAACTTCAGAAAGTCCAATAACCATAAAACTGAAACAGAAAAATAAATGTTACTGACTAAGCAATGTCCAATGGATTCAGCACTAAATTCTATGAGACATTCAGGGGAGATTTAAAGGGAATACCCTTTGAGAACTTCAATCAACTTAAAAATACTTCCAAACTAATTCCTGGAAGCTGCATTACCATGATTGCAGAACAAGACAAAGACGACTAATAAGAGAAAAACTACAGGTCAGTCACTTTAAAAAACATAGATACAAAAAGAGGGGGGATGGAGGGAGTGGTCAAGGGGAATGAAAAAATATTTAAGATGTGTTTTGTATACATACCATCTCCATACAAAGAATGTAAAGGTTATTTACTGAAAACATGCACCAATAAAAAATTCTTAACAAAATACTGGTGAACAGAATGTAAACATCATACATCATGACATCATTCCAGAGATGCAAGGATAATTCAACATATACAAATAAAAAAATTTAATATATCATGTAAATAGAACAAAAACAGAATCATAGGCCATTTCACAATAGACACAGAAAAGGTGTTTGACAAAATCCATATCCATTCATGACAAAAATTCTGAAGAATATATAGAAAGAGGCTTTATCTCAATCTGATAAAAAACCATGTATGACAAAACCACTGCCAATATCATATTAAATGGGGAAAACCTGAAAGCTTTTCTAAATACAGGAACAAGACAAGATGTCCATTCCTATTAAACTTTGTACTTTTTATTGGTACATTATATAGATACATCACAATCACACTCCACATTGAGAATTTGTACCAGTACATGACACAACTTCTCATTTCCCCCCTCCCCTACCCACCCTACCTCTCCTGCCCCTATATACACAAACGTTGCTTCCTTTAAAACCATCAATTTTTTCTTTCTTCATTTTTTACCCATAAACCCCTTTACCCTTTGAATATTTACTATCTCAAATATCGGTCATGCATTCTAGAACACATTTATAACTTCAGTTTCTCATATCAGAGAAAATATATGATATTTACACATCTGTGACCTATTTATTTCACTTATGAGTATGTCCTGAAAGTACATCCATTTGAATATAAATGATTCAATTTCATCATTCTTTATGGCAGAGTAATACTCCATTTTATTTTTTAAAAAACCACACACATCTTCTTTATCCAGTCTAGAGTTGATGGGTCAAATTTTGTACTTTAAACATTACCCAGGGCAGTCAGGCAAGAGAAAGAAATAAAAGGTCTGTGTATAGTAAAGAAGTGCAACTATCCTTATTTTCAGGAAACCTGAGATTTTACATGGAACTCAAACAGTTCCACAGGACTACTAGAGCTAATAACAAAACTCAAGCATGCAACAGAATACAAAACAATGAATATATTTCTTCAAAAAATAATAAAAGTCTCATTCATCTTACTTATTCCCCTTCTAGATATCTTCTCAAAAGAGCTAAAGACATCATCACAGTGATATATGCATACCCATGTTTATAGCAGCACAACTCATAAGCGCTAAATCTTGGAAGAGACTGATATGTTCTTTAACACTTCCAAAGAATAAAGGAAATGTGGCATTTATACCCAATGGAATACCATTCTACCATAAAGAGGAATGAACTGAAAGTATTTGTTAGAAAATAGGTGTACCTTGGGAATATATTGTTAAGTTAAATAAATCAGACACAAAAGCATAAGCACTGAATAGTTTCCCTTACATGAGAATCCCAAAGTAGAAACAATGTAAAAAGCAAACTAAAAGACCAATAATAAGAAACAGGGAGATGGATCTTTTGCAAATGCAAAGGAGACCCAAGAGATGGAGTTGGGGGGAAAAGAGAGGAGTACAAAGTAAAAAGAATTAAAAGACATTATGAAAAAAATCTCAGTAACATGGGAACTAGATGAAATAATCAACAAATGGGATCTCATTTTACTAAAAAGCTTCTGCACAGCAAGAAAAACCAATAAAAGAGCAAAAAAAGAACTTACAAAGTGAGAAAAAAAACGTTATCAACTGTTCCTCGAGCAAAGGTTCACTATTTAGAATATATAAAGAAGTTTAAAAAAATCAGACTCCCACAAATTTGAAGACCCAATTAAAGAATGGTCATCTGAAATGAACAGACATTTTCAGATGAAGGAGAACAAGCAACAAAGAAACATAAGAAATAAAGTTCAACATCTCTGATCATTCAGGACATGCAGATGAAAACAACACTGATACTCCATCTCACTCCAGAAAGCGTGGCTACTATCAAAAAAAATCAACCAATAAGGAACGCTGGTGGAGATGTAAGGAGAAAGGAAAACTTCTCCACTTCTGGTGGAAAAATAGACTGGGGTAACCACTGGGGAGATCAGTGTGGAGATTTCTCAAAAAATTAGGGTTAGATGTCCCATTTAAACCTGCTATTTCCCTGCTGAGTATATTCATGAAAAAATGAAGATTCATCCCACAGTGACATAGTGCACCCATGTTTACAGCAGCGCAGTGTATAATAAATCAATCTTGGAAACAGCCTTAATACCCAACAACAGGAGACTGCATACAGAAAATTTTTAAAAATAAAATAAAGTGCATTGTTATTCAGCCATAAAGAATAAGTTAGAGACATTTATAGCTAAGTGAATGCACCTTGAGGCCATACTTATAAGTGAAATAAATAGGACACAGATGTGTAAATACTGTATTGTTTCTTTAGTGTGAGAAACTGAAGGTGTAAAAGAGGCCAAGTGCATGGAGAGGGGTTGAAGGGAGAGCCATGGAATGGAAAAACACAAGAATCAAGATATATCATGTGCAGGTACAAATTCTCAATGAGGAATGTGATCATGATGCATTCCTAGAATATACCAATAAACTCAGATTACTGAAAAATGATACAGACACACGTGTACCAACTCTCCACAATAAGTATAATAACTATTGTAAATATGTACTAATAAAGTCCTACTCTTAAATGACGTAAATAGGACACACGTGTAAATACCGAATAGTTTCTCTGGCATGAGAAACTGCAAGAGTAAATGAGGACAAAGTGTACAATAGATAATGTAAAATAGGAAGTAAAAGTCCATAAGGGTAGGGGAAGTAGGGAGGGGAACGGGAACATGGAAAGAATGGAAGGGAAAATATGAGAAAAGAAGGAAAAAATGGAAACTTTTTTGTTGTTGTTGTTGTTGTTGTTTTTGGTTTGGTTTGGTTTTTTTGAGACAGGGTCTTGCTTTGTAGTTCAGGCTGGCCCTGAGCCCTCTATGTAGCCCAGGCAAGCCTTGAACTCAGCAATCCTCCTGCCTCTGCCTCCCGAGTGCTGGATTACAGGCGTGAGCCACCACACCCGGTACTGTGGTATGTGGTATTGATGGCTAGCGGGCATGAGTCACCACGCCCAGCATTGTATGTGGTTACCGGGGATTGAACTCAGGACCTTGTGCTGAACCGGAACCATTGAGCTAAATCTCCGGCCCTGGAAACAGTTTTTGTAAATAAGGAGTCTGGGGGGTGGGGTGGGGAAGAATGGGAAAAAAACAAGAACCAAGAAATATCATGTACAGGTACAAATTCCCAAAGATAGATGTGAGCATAATGTGTACCTAATAGGTACCAATAAACTTAAAGGAAAAAAAAGTAACAAATATGACAAAAACATTTTTTTAAAAGAAAATTCATCTTGTCAGTTAATATACACAGAGAGAGAGACAGAGACAGAGAGATTTTATTGAATCTATAGATCAACTGGTACCTTTACTATCTAAGGATATAGTATGTTTCCACTTAGGCCTTTTATAACCTCACTATTTGTAGCTTTCCATATAAATGTCTTGATAAGCTTTTATTAAATTCATTTGTTTTTAACTTGATTTTATTACATTTGTAATTGATTATTAGCACATAGCAAGACTATATTTTAAGTTGACTTGATATATAGTTATTTTCTTGAATCCTCATATTTCTTACATCTTGTAGATTCTTCAGGATTCTCTACATACATAGTTACATCATCTGAAAATAGTAAAATTTTTATTTTTCTCCAGTTTTTTTTTTTTTACCCATAGGCTTTATGTCCTTTTTTAATTTTACTGATCTGTTTGAATGGTTTCAGTTTGTTGTTGAAGAGGTGGTCAGAGAAACTGTCTTTAATTCTTCCAATAGAGGCAAAACTTTTAAAGTTTTATTATTGAGTGTAATGTTTGCTATAGATTTTTGTGCATATCTTCTAGTAGATTTAAAGGGTTTTTTTCTATTCTTAATTTGCTAAGTGTTTGTGATACCAATCATAAATAAATGATGAATTCTGACCAATGATAGATACTTCAGTACCCATCATTGTAATTATATGCTACTCTCCTTTATTTTAATATAGTAAGTAACATAAATCTATTTTTATTGATCTTTTTTCTTTTTTTAGTTATAAATTGTCACCATGTGCCTAGTAAATTTTATTTGATGCTGGACATTGCAAATGCTGTTGTTGAATGTATAAATTTCGTTTTCTTCCTTTGATGAGTGTTGAAGATTGTCTTGGCAGGCAGTCACTTTTGGACTGTATGTATTATGAATAGTATTTTCAAGCTTTATTCTATAGGGATACTGTGCCATTACCATAGGGCTACCTTAACTCTATCACTGGAATGTGACTTTGTGATTCATCCCCCAGCTTTTCAACAATGTATCTCTGTTGGGGCTAAGAGGTGCACATTTCCTATTTTTGTGTGTGCTCTGAGAATTTTGTAGCTTACAGCTCTCAGACAGTTATTCCTTGCTTGATCTCATGGGGTTTCACCCCATCACTATCCAAGTCTTATTCAGTCAACACTTGAGAGGATCCTACTTCACATTCCCAGGACACTTTCTATGCCTGAGACTTCCTTTCAGTTCCTCTGGCCCTCGCAAGTTCTACCCAGCTCAGCCTCTAAACTTCTGCCGCTGAATTTGAGAGCTTTTTCCTGGGTTCTTCTTCACTGTGCTCTTACTCGGAGTTGGCTACTGGCAAAAAGCCAGGAGAATCATGTGGATCATTTTGCTTATTTGTTTCTCTCCAGGGTCACAAGCCTCTGTTTCCTGTTCAGTGTCTGAAAATAGTTGCTTCATAGAAGCTTTATATTTTTGTCTAGTTGTGTAGTTGATTTTGCTGGGATGATAGACTATTTCATGAACAGAAGGCTCACGTTAGTTTTTCAAATATTAAAGCAATTTATATTCCTATGCTTTTACAAATAATTTCAATTTTACTAATAGAATTCATTTTATGTTTAAGATGTCTACATTATTAATTATAATAATTATTTAATAATATGCTATTAATAAAAAATCATTAGTAAGTAATTATTATTGTTTATTCTTGTCAGAATGAGTATCAAAATTATTCTGGCCTAATTGAATCAAGATGCATTCTCTTCTTTATTCATTGGAAACAGTTTTATAAAATTGTAATTACCTTTTCTAAAGCTCATAACAATTCATTGATAAAGATATCTCAGATTGGAGATTTGTGGGAAGATTTTAAATTTCAAATGTAATTTATTTAGTCATTTAGAACTTTTCTATTTTGTACCTTGGTTTAAGTAAGTGTTTTTCAGTAATTCATCCTTTTCAGCTGAAGTTTCAAGCTTATTTTGGCAAAAACAATATGTAATATTTTCATAGCACATCACATATCATTCCATATCATATTTTTCTTGATAACCAGTTTAAAGTGTTTCATAATTTCCACTGTGATTTCTTTTTATTCGTTCTCATTGAAAATGTTTTGAAACTTTATAAAGGTGATGGCTATACAACACTGACATAAACCTGCCCCAGAATTATTCATTTTAAATGGTTAATTTTATGTTATTGCTTCTTTTAGGTGGATAATTTTAGGTTATGTGAATTTTACTTCATTTTTTTAAGAAGTACACTATTCAATTTCTTAGCATGTGGCCATTTCATTATTAATTTCTAGACTCATTACAACTATAGTTACAGGATATGTTCCGCATGATGGTAGAACTTTGAACTTATTATGACCTTTATGACACATGTTCTATATGCATTTGAAAGATTGTAGTGCTCTTTGTCCTGGAGGGATCCATTAGCTCATCCTTTAGTTTCTTGCAGCAATCTCAGCCTTCACGGGGACCCCCTGGAATAAGGGCAGCACTATGTGAGCCCAGGAGAATGGAAGGGAACTCTGTGGCTGTGAGCTGCCTATTTTTTCATAATTCTATCATCATTTTTTCATGCTCATATTTTGAGAGTGTGCTGTTACATTTGGGGATGAACTTTTTATCACTAGGAAATGTTCACTGTGACAATGCTTCTTGCCTCAAAGTCTACATGGTACGTGTCCATGTAACTACTCTTGTTTTCTTTTGGTTAGACTTTTTCATGGCATAGCTTTTCTTGTCCTATTGCTTGGTCATTCTGTTTTCTTACACTTAAGACTTTTCTTTTGTAAGCAACATATTTAACTAGACAAACAATGCTTGTCTTTTAATTAGAACAGATCATTTTAATTATATACTATTTGAAAATTTTATCTTTGATATCTACTAGTTTGTATAGATGTATCTTGGTACAGTCTGGATATTTCTACAAATCTACCTCGCAGTGCACCAATAGTTAGTGTTAATAATTTTAGTCATAGTAATTTTCAGCTCTATCATTTCCATTCTATTCTTTTCGTAAATTCTGAGTCTTTGTTAAAATCTTCAGCTTCTCATCTATTTTCCTAAACATCTTCTTTATTTTAGTGTAGTTGATACTGGATCACCTGCCACTGTTTTTGTTTTATTTGTGTTTTTTTTCTTTCCTTTAACCCTGTTTCTTGTTATTTCTGGCAGTTCTTTAATGAATACTGGTTACTGTCTTTAGAACAGAGGCCTACATGGTATTTTCTCCTTCTGAAGAAGGCTGACCTTCTCCTTTGAAAGTAGCCAGAATCCAATCATCTCAGTCCAGCAGGGCCCCACTCTAACTAGGGCAGCTTCAGAATCAACTTTGCTTACACCGATTCCCAACATGTCCTCTAGAGGTCACAGCTGAAGGCCCACCATATTTCTGAGGACTAGTCCACTTTGGCAAGTTCTGAACTGTTATTTTCTAATAGATAAAATTGCCAAAAAATTTGCTTTACCTTTTCACCCACTCTTCTCAGTCTTTTGTCTCATAATTTAACATAACTTAAAGAAAACTGATGTTTATGTTGATGTTAATATTTTTCTATCTCTTGTCTCTCTCAGGTGTTTTGATTCTACCAGTTCTAACTACTTAGCAGCTTCAAACTTGCATTTTATCCACCCAGCCTCCATCACATTACCATAAACTGTTGGTATCTCAGCTGTTCATCCTACACTGAGAATTGCCAACAGCTCTTAGAGGTAAAGTATTGTGCAAAGAGTTGGGATCTCTGAGTAAACCCCAAGAAACTTTTCTTCTCTTCAGTTCTGACACCTTTCTGGTCTTTTCCAGATTTTTTTTTCTTTAATTTTATCATCTTTTAAAAAGTTTGTCTTGGTACAGGGTAGGTCAGGTTATTCTGTCCCGACTAGACTGGAGCATGTTTGAAAGTGCTGATTTACTGGGGTTTGTGTCAGGGGTGTGTGTGTGTGTGTGTGTGTGAGTGGGTGTCTCATTGCCTTTCTGAACTGTTTCTCCAGAGTCACCCTCTCACCATCTCGGTCAGACCCTGCCTCACTTGACTCATCTCTTCCCACAGGAAGCTCTGGGCTTGCCTCAGTTGCGACCTTGACTCCATCTCTGACCAGTCCTGAAATCAGCGAGGTGGTGAAAACCAACCTCCCGTGGCTGGCTCTGTTGTCTGAAGCTTCAGGGCAGCCCTGTTGCAGGTGGGGCCCAGGGCCCAGGCACAGTTCCAGATTCTGCTGGGTCTAATGAACAGAAGATATTAAGGGCCATATTTAAAAATTACATTTACAAATATAAAATTAAGTACAAGGTCTTGGAAGAGCTCAAGTCAGAGAACAGTCTTTCCACTTTACCTGCCAGATCCTCACACTAACACAGCTTCCTGTGTTCCTTGTTTTAGTTCTTTGCTCTGTTTCCTCATCCTTTCTCCTCTGTTTAAATGCAGAACTCTCTATAATCTGTTTCTTCCCCACCAAGTTTGGAGTCTCACCATTTCCTGGGGCTCTACCACCAGCTGAAGGACTACAGTTGGCCTCACTCTGTCTTTAAAAGTGACTGGCAGGAAAAAATAGCCAAAATCTTCCAGAAAGAGCAGCTATGCAACCGGAAGCAGGAGGCTCAAAGACAGACATCACAGACAGAACTTAAGATAAAATATTAAATATATCCCTGTCTTATTTTGTGTTTACCATGTATCATGCTTTATGTCCCTTAGCCTTTTCAGTTACTGAGAGACATGGGTAAAACTTAAAAATCCCTATTGTACAGATGCAAAGACTTCTCTAACACTAGTACTAAGAACTAGTGGGAGAAACTGACATTGAAATATTGACTCCAAGTTCCACCATTCTCTAAACTTGAAAACACACCCTATTTTATAGTATTGCTGAAACCGTTCTGAGCCTGTTGGAAGCTGAACTCTAGTGTCTGTGTTTAGAAAAGTTGCTAAGAATAGAGTATCAGCCTAAGTCCACTTTCCTCCTATTAGGTGAAGATGATAAACAGTCACTATTTTGCTCCTAACTGCCTCAGGCATTTCCTCTTTGGTTCAGTCACCATGGTTACGAATTTCTTTACATCCTGTTCATCTTTCTTATTTAAACTTTTTCTTAGATACTTAGGATCAGAGAAATCTGCATGGAATTTACTCCTGATCCGTAGCATAGTGTATTTAACTTAGATCTAATGAGACTACGTGCTCGTGGTCCTTTTATTTATTACAGGAAGAGTCGCAGTCTTCTAGTACCAGGAGAAAAACTAAACAAACTCTGCTTCGTGCTGGCGGGGGGCAGGTTGCACCGCTGCCTCTTGTCAGCTCTGCTTATATAATCCCGAAGAGCGCTCACCGGGCCCAAC
Organism: Thryonomys swinderianus; assembly: GCA_004025085.1. Lineage (NCBI taxonomy): Eukaryota > Metazoa > Chordata > Mammalia > Rodentia > Thryonomyidae > Thryonomys > Thryonomys swinderianus. Next base: position 11,140 of record PVIC010015169.1, read on the forward strand.
GGGCTGCTGCAGAGAGGGGCTGGGTGTGCGGTCCTGCCAAGTCCCCATTAGTTATGGAGAAAAGCCATTTGTATTCTGAAATCGCACATCAGCCAGGCAATCACCACACAGAAATAGCCCCCGCGAAAAGAAAGCGGTGCTATATTTGAAGACTTAATCATGTATATTTATAGATTCCGGTTTAGTCCTATTTGGAAAATTTCACATTATACAGTAGCATTGTGATTACCAAGATGCTCGGAGGGTGAGGGGATGAGACATCTGATCTACTTACATTCTCTGAGTCACGAAGAGTTGGTCTCAAAGAACTTTTCTGTTCTCCCTTTGCTGAATGCCTTTCCAATGCTCTAGCCGGCTCATGAGACCAGAAAGCCACCTAGCCGGTAATGGGGTGGGAGGAGTTAGGGAAGCATCTTCTCAACAGATTTTTTTTAATTGAGGCAAAACCCCACCAGTATCATGGAACATCACCCCTTCTCACTTTTAAATGAGGATTTGTGCCGATTCACACACCGCATATGTCGTATTGTAGGAGCAAGGGTTAGTAAGTGTATCAGGGCATTTCTTGAGAGATGTAGAGAATTGAAGGGCCCTGGAGGAACAGCTGCAGTGAAGAGCCTCTGTGCCTGTCGTAGGCCCAGCTCAGGCAGCCGGGACGTCTCTGGCGCCTGCACTCCTGCCGTCCAGTGGCTCGGGCCCCGGAGCTCCGCGCATGCAGGGGAGCTCCTGCCTCACATCTGCTTCTGCCTGCTGCGGTCCCCTTTCCTGGGCACTTGTTTCGGGGAGGGGAGGTCTAGGTGCGCAAGGCTTCAGGGCAGGGAAGGAAGCAGACACACGGGTACCAACAGCAAGAACATCTGAGACACAGGTTGCTGCAGCACGGGGATCCTGAGCCAGGACCTGGACCGCGGGGGGTGGGGGGGGCGTTCAAGGGGCAGTGGAAAGAGAGGAGGCCGGCGAGGACTGGGCGACGGCATTCCCCGCCATTCAGATGTGTAAGGACGGCAGTTTTTGACCCCATTCTCTGCCTCTATTCCCCGGGGCACTTTTTTCCTCGGTTCTCAAGCACCGATCAGAACTGCCACCTTCTCTCCGCTCCCAGCTGCTCCCCCCAGACTCCTGCCACTTCCTTCTTCCGGATCCGTCCTCTACTTTGTGTCCAGTCAGTCTCTCTTGTCATGTATCTGACGTCCCATCCCCCTCTGTAGGTGCTGGGTGGTTCTCCGTTATCTCTGCCAGCTCTGGCATCCAACACGACTTCCACAGAGATGCAAATGCTCCGCTGGCTAGGCCACCCAGTGTCCACTCAGCAAGTCGAAATGTGGCCAGTGAGACTGAGGGCCCTGATTTTAAAATAATATTTAATTTTAAATCATTTAAATAGTCACATGTAGCTAGTGGCTATGTACAGTAGTAGACAGCACAGAATTTCTCTCGCTTTTAGCCTTTTAGGAAAGCCATATTTCCCTTGGAATATCGAATGAAAGCTTCATTTTTCTTTAAACTTCAGTTATGGGCTGAGGATAGAGCTTAGTGGTAGAGTGCTTGCCAGGCATGTGCATGGCTTTGGGTTTGGTCCCTAGAACTGAAGAAAAAATTAATTACAACGTTTTGTCCAGAATTCTAGTGCCCTATGATTCCATAGAGTATATGAATCCACACATTCTCATGTAGAGACTTCCGGTCTGGAGGGTAGACTCCATGTTCATTTCTGGGACTATAAAACAGATAATATGGGGAAAATGGCCTCCACCTCACGTGAGGTTGGACCTGATAGATGATTGTCCTGAGCTTCAGGAAGCAGATTAGATGGAGGACTCAGTGGCGATTGGGCAGAGCCTACAGGGCTATAATAAATCTCAGGTGTGTAGGATCAGGCACTAAAGAGAGCACGAACAGATTGGAAACGTAGTACCAAGTGGGGTGAGGCAGCATCCGACATGCGGGGCTAGAGTGAAGGAGGCCGTGCTCAAGCTGGGCGTGACTCACTCAAGCCCTCAGGGAGAGCTCTGCTCAACAGCAGTCCCAAATCCGGGCTCTGTGGTGCCCCAACCGGGCCAGGACACCCATCACTAGTCCTTCCCGCACAGGGTATTTCCACAGATTGCTCACAGGAGCTCTTGCGCTCCAAGGTCTATAACACTGGCCTGGAAAAGCTCTAATTCTACAAGGCCGGCTTCATCTTCTCTGTGATGTTTCCCTCACCTCCTTGCCTTAATGAAATCAGTTGCTGCTCAGCTGTGTTCTTCATAGCCCTCTTTCTCTGTGGCTTAGTCACAGATTAGTTCTTTCTGCTGCCTAACCGTACTAATGATACTATATTACCCAGCTTCCATCACTGAGCCAAAATACTTGAGATGACCAACGTTAACAAGAGGAAAGGTTTCTTTTGACTTAACGTTAGAGGTCTCACTTCAGGAGCTCCACCTCGTTAGACCTGTGGTGACACAGTCCGTCATGGAGGCCACTTACCAGGCAGCTGGAAAGCAAAGAGGGAGAGGCTGGAACCCAATAAACTCACCCCCATATGACCCAGCTTCATTACACTAGACCCCATCCTGTGAAGGTTTGGCCACCTCCCTGTAGCAGCTCAGGCTGGCAAACAAGCCTTTAAGACCCGAGCCTATGGGAGATTCTTTAGATCCAAACTATGACTTATTTCTTCTTTGTACCAGTGTCTTGTTGTTGTTGTTGCTTGTTTTGTTTTTGCGGTACCAGGGATCAAACTCAGGTCCTTGTGCGTCCAAGGTTGGTGCGGTACCACTTGAGCTAAATCCCCAGCCCCTTCTTATTTCTTCTTTGAAAGGTTGTGATAAAAGTCAAATAAGTTGAGATATGGAAATTGATTACTATAATACTGAGGACTCCATAAAAAGAAGTTGCCTATTATTATTGCCACCTGAATGGAAGCATCGACCCCCTGCTATTACAATTAGCTGCTTGTGGGTGTTCTTGTCTCCACTAGACTGGATTTCAGAACAGCCTTCCTGTTTTAAGCAGGTTAAGAAACCACCTTGTATAAGATATTTGCTAACCAAAAAAAAAAATTACAGGAGTCATTTATCTAGCTAAAATAATTGTAGGGTTCCCTTGTCATGGGTGACTTCCATCACATGGTGTCAGTACCTTCACGCTGTCCTTTTACCAGCTTCGTGAAGCTTGAAATATTCTCCATGCTGTAATGTTAATCAGAATGTGTCACAACAGTCCTGGTGATATGCATATCCTCTGTTTTGGGCACACAGTGGTTGAGCAGACCAATGCCAGAGAAGAGCAACCCAAGGGAAGAAGACACGGAACAGACTGGTCTGGGGGGTCCGGGGTGCAGGTGTTGGTGCTGCTTTTGGAGGTGATTGGTGGTAATGATAATATTTATTGAACATTTATACATCAGATATTGTGGCACATGTTTTACATGGTTGATTACATTTGATACTCATAAGGGACCCTAAGGTACTAGAGTTTTTCCTGTTGTATAAATGATAAAATAGAAGTTTAAAGGTATTAAGAAATATATCCAAGGTTTACACAACCAGTAAATGGTGAAGACAGGGTTCGAACCAGGATCTTTGGTGTATGGGGCCTACGCTATGACCAGTCCATCCTTAAAAGGATGGCTTTTGGGTGTAGGGAAGGAGGGAGTGGGCACTGGTATGCACATGTCTGTGACACTAGGTCACAGATGGTGGTTTTGGCTGGAGAGAGAGAGGGCCTTGCTGAGACAACAGTAACAAGAAGCCAAGCTTCTGTACCGAAATGCACGTGGATGGGGTTGGCTCATTCTGGCCTTCAGATGAGCGAAAGCCTTCCCTTGGCTTTCGAAGTGCATTTTTAGTGAGTGGTTAGTGCCCTGACATCCTCACACGTCATTTCTGGGCAAGCTACATCTGTCCTTTGTCAGCACCACTGGCAGCAGCGTTGCTAAGGAACAAAATTTACTAAAGTAGCATTCATCCCCAGCCTGAGGTCCAATCAAAACACAGCTGCTTTGTAGTAAAATCCAGAATGGGTGCACTCATGTAAGTTCTGAAGGAAAAAAACTTCCCCCTTGATCTATTTGTATGTGTTATTTTTTCGGAATGACTCGAGCCTTAGCTTTGAAGGGGGAAGGATGACGACCTGGGGTTGATTCATCGCTCAGCTGCAGCTGCTCCAGCCAAGAGGGAGACTCGGCGGCATCTGCACAAGGGCCACCTCCTGGTGAGGTGGCACTCACTGGGTTCTGGCTGTTTGAAGGCCCCTCCTGCTTCTGCACCATGGCCCAGGCACATCATGGGTCTCTTTCTATTTCCTCCAATATACACCACAACCTCCCAGGGTCCTGCGCCCTGAGCTGTAATCCTACGCCTGATCCTCACAGGCCTGCCTTCCCCTCAGTGGGGCCCAGAACCCTCCCTTCCTAGTGGATCCCATGTTATTCTTCTCCTCTCCCTTCCTACTGTCACCTGAGCCCACTGGTGTTCTTCCTCTTGCCTTTGCTGCGAGAGAGAGGAAGTATCTGGTAGTACAAAGTCTGAATCCCAGCAGCCTCGACTTCATGATACCTTTAGATCCTTGGCCATTGCAATCAGGTCATGCTCGGAGCTCAGACAAAGGGCTCACTGTGACAGACTAACTACAACACGTAAAATCGGGCCACAGGGTGGTGGGGGGAGCCGTGCTTGTACAGATAGAGATCTTCACATGTGGAGAGGGTGAGGAGAAAACCTTTGAGCTAAGCTCGCTGTCTTGGGATGGTGTCCAGGCACTCTGGGGTGTTTCCCTCTGCACTTGTTTGAGGCCTGGGAAGCGTCATGGCCCCTCTGCACAACTCAGCAGAGCAAGGGTTCACTCACTCCTCACTTGCCGGGCACACTGGAAGGGTGTAGCTGTGCTGCAGCTTCATGCATCGCTCAGCAGTGGTGACTCACTTGGGTCTTGGTTCATATTCTGTTTCTGTAACTGAGAACCAGAGGATGGGTAATTTACAGAGAAAAAAAATGCATGTCTTACAGCAGAGAGGCTGGGTAGTCCACGGCTGAAGAGCTGCTTTCAGTGAGGGCTTCCTTACTGTTTGGTAAGGTTTGAAAGTGGAGAAGGCATCATGTGGAAAGCAAGACAGACCCAACCTGGTTATCTCATCAACCGGTTCTTGGGATGAACCATTAATCCGTCCATTAGCCTATCAATCCCGGAAGGCCCCATCTGACACCCGCACTTACAACTTCACGGTGGGGCTGGCCTTTCCCCATGAATCTGGTGGAGACATTCAAACCACAGCACTAGTGAACTGTGAGCTCTTGCCTGAATGCAGTGACTGGCAACCCAGCATCTTAAAGATAAAGACTTTATACCCTGACCTCTTAGCTTCTCCCCAGAAATTAAACGTTTGTCCTTTCACTCATTGTCATAACTGGAAAGCCAAATAAATGCCATTTCCAGACTGCTATAATCACCATCATCTTTTGAAAGGCCGAGAGAAAACAGTTTGGTCCCTCTTATAGCTTCACTCTACTTCACCTCCAAACAATTTGGGAAGTAAATTAATTAAATAAAAGTTTTATGCTTTGTTGACTCTGGAAAGCAGGAGTGTGTCACAAAAAAATCTTCAAATACAGGGGCTGGAGATTTAGCTCAGTGGTTCCTGTGCCTGCCTGGCAAGTGCAAGGTCCTGAGTTCGATCCCGGTAACCACATACAATGCTGGGCGTGGTGGTTCACACCTGTAATCCCAGCACTCAGGAGGCAGAGGCAGGAGGATCACTGAGTTCCAGGCTTGCCTGGGCTCCATAGAGAGCTCAGGGCCAGCCTGAACTACAAAGCGAGACCCTGTCTCAAAAAAAAAAAAAATCTTCAAATACAGAAAAAAGACTTTCATTTAAAAAAATAGATATTAAGCCAGGGGTGGCAGCACATGCCTATAATGCCAGAACTCTGGGAGGCTGAGGCAGGAAGATCACAAGCTCTAGAAAACTTGGTGACTGAGTGAGACCCTGTCTCAAATAAAAAAAAATTAAAAGAAGGACTGGAGATGTAGCTCACTGGGAAGATCATGGGTTTAACCTCTAGTGCCATGAAAAACAAAAAATGTAAAATTTTATGTTAAAAAGGAAAAAATGGAAAAAAGCTTAACTACATAGAAGATGAGGAGTTGTAGGGAGGACAAGGGAATGGGAAAAATGAGAATTAAGATACATCATGTACAGGTACAAATTCACAATGTTGAATGTGATCATAATGTATACCTAAAATGTACCAATAAACTCATTTTAAGAAAAGATACTCAAACTTTTTAATGTCTTTGTTTTTGAATATAGAATGAAGTCTCTATTAATCCCAGCTGAGAGAGAGAGTCAGCGTGCCTGTTAGAGCCATGACACTGTGGAAGTAGTGTTTGGGCCAAGTAAAACTCTGCTCAAAGATAAATTTAAAGAAAAGCATACAAAAATAAATCCTGGAACTATGATACTTGAAGAAAAAGCCACAATGATCCAGACACGATGGCAGCGATAATTTGCACCATGGAATTGCGACCAAGATCAGCTATTATTCATCCCCACCAATGAAGAGTTACTCAAAGCCCCTCGACAAGGCAGCACAGAAGACTGATACCAGCACCTCCTCTAATTGCTCTGTAGTACAGGAGAATGAGGGTTGCCATTATCAGAAAAGGCCTTTGTCATCATCAGTCATAAACCATGTTTTCAGACAGTTATGTGTAGATGACTGAATATTGCTTCTCTGCTCCGAATATTGTTATGCCTCCCAAAATGCATACATTGAAACTTAATCACAAGTTATATTATTAAGCAATGTAACCTACAGGTGATTAGGCAATGAGGAGCATCTCCTCATAAATCTGATCAGCGCCCTTTGAAAGAGACTGAAGAAGGGCCCCAACCCCTCAGCCCCTTCAACTCTCTGGCCTGGAGGACAGCTCCGGAAGCACCAGCCACGAAGCAGGGTGTGGCCTTCATCAAAGGAGCCAAGACAGACCTTCCGGTGGAGGAGTCTGGTGTCAAACAAACAAGCACAGGAAACAGCCATCCTCTTCCTCCTCATCCCTTTTACAAGACCTCTATCTAGAGGTATTGTTGGAGTGTAACTCTCTCGCATAACAATGCTCTTCACTCTGTGTAATATCTAGAACTTCTTAAAAGACAGGAACATTTTTTCGATTCTTTTGGCTGCTTTACCAAGTGTGCCCCTTCTGTGCACATTGGTAGCATTTCCCATATTGAAACTCTAAGACAAGCTATGACTACATTGTTTAAATAAGGAAAATGTACCGAGTGATAGAAAAATATGACAATATTATCCAGAATAGACTTAAATAAGTGTGGCCACATGATTTTAATTAATTAATTTATCGATACATATATATGTATATATAATAGCTACATTTATTATAGGGAACTTGTATCTGTACACGACATATCTTTTGTTTGTTTGTTTGTTTGTTTTTTGAGACAGGGTCTCACTTTGCAGTTCAGGCTGACCCTGAGCTCACTATGTAGCCCAAGCAAGCTTCGAACTCAGCAATACTCAGCCTCTGCCTCCCGAGTGCTGCGATTACAGGCGTGAGCCACCATGCCCGGCCGTACATGACATATTTTAATTCTTTTTTCTTTCCCATTCCCCCTTCCAACCCTCCCTCCATTCTCTATTTACAAAAGCTTTGTTTCTATATTTTCCTTTTCCCTTCTTTCTTTTCCACCCTTCCTTCTCCTTAGTGCTCTTTCCCATTTGAACATTTACTTCCTATTTCACAATATCTATCCTACATTGTGACCTTTATTTACACATTCAGTTTCTCACACCAGAGAAACAATGCGATATTTACACGTGTCTGATTTATTTCACTCAAGAGTATGGTTTCAAGATGTATTCATTTATCTAAAAGGTAATATCTGGGACCTCATCTTATTAAAAAGCACAGCTAAATAAATCACCATCAGAGTGAAGAAACAACCTATAGATTGGGAAAAATTTTGCCAGCTGTTTCTCAAAGGACTATTATCTAGGATATATAAATAACTCAAGAAAAATCATACCTTCCAAATTTAAAGAAGTGTGTATTCATTTCAGATGTACACACTTCACATATGAAGTACAAATGGCAAATTAATAAAAAAATTCAACATTACTGATCATTGAAAAGGTGCAAATTAAGCAGCTATGAGATTCCATCTCACTCCAGAAAGAATAGCTGTTTTCAAGAGATCAACCAATAATGGATGGTTTTGGGGGTTGGAGAAAAAGGAATGTTGGTATAGACTGGTGCAACCACTGTGGAAACCAGTGTGGAGATTTCTCAAAAAAAAAAATCCAAACTACAGGTTCCAGTTGACCCAGCTATTCCCTTTCTTAGTATCTTCCCAAAAGAATTAAGAACATCACACTACAGCATTATATGGACTCCCATGTTTATAGCAGCATAGTTTATAAAGCTAAATCTGGAAAACAATCCAAATGCCAATTAACTGATGAATGGATATAGAAGATGTGGGGTACAACCCAAATGCTCATCAATTGGAGAGTGGATAAAGAAGATGTGGGGTTTTAAAAAAATAAAATGGAGTATTATCCTGCCATAAAAAATGACAAGATTGATTCTTTTATGTGCAAATGGATACACCTGATGACACACTAATAAGTGAAATAAATAGATCACAGATAGGCAAATACCAGATCTTTTCTTTGATATGAGCACCTGTAGATGCAATGAGCTCTAGAAAGTATGACGGTTTTTGTAGAATGGGAAATTTCCAAAGGATATTTGGTGTGGGAATGTAATGAAGGGAAGGAATACTTATGATTCTGAAAGAAAATAAAAGAGCATGTATATGAGGGTGGAGAGGTGTGGGTGGGTAGGGATATGGGTAAAAATGAGAATTGACTTGTGTCATATACTGGCACAAATTCCCCAATGTTATGTGTGATTGTGAGATGTATATAAATTGTACCAATAAAGGATTCATTTAAAAAAAAAGATGTGGGCTTTTTAAAAATACAGCAGAGTACTACTCAGCCATAAAGAAGGTTAAACTTGGCCACAAGATTTTTGAAATTAGGACCAAGGACAGTCAATAAAGAAAGAATAATGTTTGTATAACAAATAGGAAAACTGGATAAATTCATAAATCTTGACTTTCAACTTCATCCTTAATACAAAATTAATTTGAGGTGTAATTAAGATCTAAACAAAATTCAAAATTGTAAATGTTAGAGTAAAATAGAATATTTTTATGATCCTGATATAATCAAATATTTCTTACACAAGACACAAAAAACATGAAATAGGAAAAATGATAAATTATCTCTCATCAAATTTTAAACTTTCTTATGTAAAGACACTGTTCAAGAAATAGAAAATCGGGCCGGAGGGTTAGCTCAGTGGTTCCGGCGCCTGCCTCGCAAGCACAAGGTCCTGAGTTCGATCCCTGGTAACCACATACAATGCTGGGCATGGAGGCTCACGCCCACCAGCCATCAATAACACATACCACAGTGCCGGGCGTGGTGGCTCACGCCTGTCATCCCAGCACTCGGGAGGCAGAGGGAGGAAGGATTGTTGAGTTTGAGGCTTGCCTGGACTACATAGTGAGCTCAGAGCCAGCCTGAACTACAAAGCGAGACCCTGTCTCAAAAAAAAAAAAAAAAAAAAAAAAAAAAAAAAAAAAAAAAAAAAAAAAAAAAAAAAAAAAAAAAAAAAAAAAAAAAAAAAAAAAAAAAAAAAAAAAAAAAAAAAAAAAGGAATAGAAAATCAAGCCAAAACAGTGAGAAAATATTTGCAAGATATATATTCACTGAAGGACTTACTTCTGAAATGAATAGTGAATTCTCACTAATCAATAATTAAGACTTAATTTTGAAAATGGGCAAAAAAAGAACAGATATTTTACAAAAGAAGGTAAATGACAGTCAATTAAACATTTCATAAGATTCTAACTAGAATTAGTCATTAAGTAAATTCACTTAAAAAGGAAACTATTTTATACCCAGTAGAATAGCTAATATTATACGTATGTGGTAAAATAACATCAAATATTGGTGAAATTGTAGACCAACTAGAACTCACATACATTGATGATATGTTTATCGGTTGTACCAATAACTTTAGAAGAACCTTTTGGACATTCCTTCAAAATTAAACATATACTTATTTTATTATATAGCAAGTCTACATTTAGGTATTTAATCAAGAGAAATCAAAACAAAATGACCTATCTAATATCATATAAACACTTTTTATTCATAGTATCCAATTTCAAGATACAACTACCAGGCAAATATTCCATTTACACAATGGAATATTAGCTGTAAATAAGGATGAATTATTTAAATGTGTGGGTGTTTAAATTCCAAAAACATTATGTTGAGTAAAGGAATATAGCTATATACAAAGGAGATATATATATATATATATATATATATATATATATATATGTATATATAAAATGTCTCCACTTAAATAATTGGGAGTATTGTTTTCAGGGTGTACAGATTTCTCAAAACTTATCAAGTTATACTCTTAAAATCCAGGCATCTCAGGTCTGTAATTCTAAAGTAAAATTTATAGAGTTTTAAGTCAGCATAAACAGAAAAATAATTTAAGCCTTTCGGTAAGTGCAATAGCTATTTTCTAGAATAGCTGTTTTATCAGACACAACCATACCTCTCAGGTTTTCTCACTCCCTCTTTATTTCTAGTATTTTTGGATTACTTTTTCTTGCAGAGATTTCCGTGGACTTTTTAAAAAGAGTACATACTTGCCAGACATGCTGGTGCACAAGTATAATTCCAGCCCTTGAGAGACTCAGGACAGAGAATGTGAGGCCAGGGTGGGCTACACAGTGAGATTCTCTCAGCAACAACCAACCAAATAAACAAGCACCATACTTTACTGATCAAGCACTTTTCATTGTTATGGGATATTTAAAAATTATCCCATTATACTTACTGTTTAAACCAGAAAAAGTCTTTACTTTTGCCTTGCACTTGAAAGCATGTGTATACACACATGCAAAGTCTTCCTTAGGTACTTTTTAGAGTCCTTACTTGAGTTAAAAACTGTGCTTTTAAAGCATTGCTCAAAATCCAGCAGTGGACATGGCGAGTCATGTATCAAGGATATCTAAAAGCTGTTCACTACCATAAGTTGTGTCTCTCTAAATCCTATACCTAAGAGAGTGAATATCACTCTCTTAGCAACATACTGCCCAGTAAAGCATTGAAAAAGCAAGCAGAAAACACCCACATGAAAACCAACATACCCCTTGGGAATCTGACAGATGGCTACACCGCTTTCTATTCTTGTTTATCTGTTATCTTGGGCCTGTATTTTTTTCCTCAGATTAGGAAACATATTTAACTCTCCTCAAAACATTCTATCTAACTCGTTCACTGGGTCTTAGAAGTAATCGATCCTGAATAATAAAAATTCAACTAGTCACCATAAAACAGATACAGTTTTATTTGTGTTGTGATTCAAATGTCTCTAAATAGAAGGGAAGTCAAAGTTAGGCACAATGTTCACCTGTCTTGTGTGCATGCAATGTTCAGAAGAGTTTCATGTACTTTGGGAATTTCCAGACTCTTGCAAATTTAAACTCCCCATGATATCATCGTACTGAAATTCTCATTTACACTGAAATATTTAAAGGGAAAATGGCACCTGAACTGTGAATGTTGCCTCACTTATGTGAGAAGTGTGCTTCCGCAGATGGCATGTGCTAATGAGACATGAGACAGCAATATATTTACAGTGATAGAGGTTTTTCCCAGGTAGATGATAGGGGATTCATTGAAGCATATATAGGGGTGCTCGATAAAAAAAATATATATATATATATAATGTACATTTTGTAAGACAATATATTAACCCAGATTTTAAGATGTATTGTTTATCTTAATACTTGTAACGATAAGTATAGTGTATAGAATAGCTTCTTTTCTCCAATATACCTGTAATTAAATCAATAGTGTATTTCCCAGCTCACAGCCCTCCTAAATATAGTAGTGGTTGTTTTCATACATAGAGAACTGGAACTTCTGTTGGGAGAGTAACATTCTGGAATGCATTTTATCAAATATCCAGATGTTTACACCTGTGAAACAAGTGCAGTTGTTTTGTTTGTCAGAGCAAGTTTCCTGGGAACTGCTTCAAACATGGTTTCCAAATAACCCCCCAAAAAGAAATCAAGACATATTCATTTTAATTTTTAAAGATCTCAAATGCAATTGAATTGATTTGACCAAAATGTCAAAGCAGTTGTGCTAATGAACAAAAACATAAACAAAGCAGTTTTATATTTCAAGATACAAAGATTGAATTTGTGTAAGCAAAACATTGAAAAGTGAAAGTGATGGCTAAGGATGTAGTTTGGTGGTAGACCATGTGTTTGACATGCCTAAGGTCCTGAGTTCAAGTCCTAGTACCTACACAAAAAAGAAAGGATAGAAGTGAGGAAACACATTTTAAAACTTGGGAAACTTGGAAAATAAATCATCCTATCCTTCGTTCAGTCCGTTCTATGGTAGTAAGCACAATGTCTTGAACATAGATGACATTCAAATAATTATGGCACAAATATTAGTGAATTATGTTGTTAGTGAACTTGTGAGAAAATTTTGTCATTTAATGAAAAATTTCAGTCTGCAATGTTAATAATTTATATTGTGCAGATATGACCTGACATATGTTTTCTATATAATTTATATTGTGCAGATATGACCTGACATATGTTTTCTATGATCTTTTCATATGCTTGACCATTACAATGAAGTTCAGAAACAGTCAAAAGTTCTAGAATGTGTGCATGGAAAGAGAAGTCCTATGATCTATGCCTTATCTCAAGATTTACTTCTTTCTCTCTAGTTAGAAAGGGCTGATTACTTGCTGAAATTTTGAGCACTTAATTTTTGAAGTCAACTTCAAAAGTTTGGTAAAGAGATGATAGGACAATAGAAAATAAAAGTTTATTAGAATGATGTACAGTCAATGGTCTTCGAAAAATTAAATAAAAATATAACTATAGTTGAATGTATGTGGGTGAAGGCTTTTCTGATTTCAATTTTTAGGACTAAATACCCAAAATATGGACCAAAATTAGCATGCCAGAAATCAAAATTAGCATGCTAAGATGACTTAGAGACTTCACTGTTTTATATGTAGATGTGACAGATTTTTATTGTAATGCTAAATAGAAGAAAATATGAGATATTAAATTTCAACAATAAGCTAAGTGACTGTTGCGGGTCACAGAACAAGGCAACCTAGGTTCTGCCACCTTTTCTTGAGGGTTGTAAAGGTGTGCATTCTCCTGCTCAGTTCCATTTTCTCAGTACTACCCATATTTTCCAAACTTTCTAATAAGGAGGTAACTGACAGCTTGGATTCCTCCCCACTTTCACATCACTTTTTCGGGTTGTTTTATTCCTGCAATGCTAACAAAGCTAGTCAGAAATACATCTTAGTCTCTACTTTGGAAAGAGTTTGATTCCTAGGAGATAATCAAAGTCCCATCTTTTCCTAAAATTCATCTTTTGCCAGTTTTATAATCTATATGGTAAGAATATTACTCTTTAGCCTTTTCAGGCTTTTCAGATTGTAGCGTGTCCTACAAAAGCAACATGCCTCTTGGCTCTTGTTTTCTTTTATTTCTCTCCGAGTGTCTCTTGTTGGATGGGTATCCACCTGACCCAAGTGGTCCTGCACCTATCTTGGACATACAAGGACCCAAGTTCGATCCCTGGTGCTGCTAAAAAAATAATAATAATATCATACCATACTATACCATACCATACCATACCGTATAATATACAAACCCTTCCAGAGGGACAGTTGGTATGGAGTAAAACAGGTTTTAGCCTCTCCCACCATGTCACTGGCTATTATTTATGACAAGCCTGGGTCTATACAAAAGCCACAAATACTAATAGCAATTTGGATTTAACTTATCCTTACTGGGGCTGAGTTAGTAAACAACGAATTATCTTTCCCAGTGATTCTGCTTGGCTGTCCAGGATTCAGAACTGAGAAAGATTTCAAAGTTTTGTGTTTTTCACCTTTCTCCAAAGGATTTGTTTCTTGGAATTTTCTCTCTTCCAACTACAGTAGTTGACACACTTCTGCATACCAGTTTTTCATCTTCTCACTGGCCCTAAACTGGTTTCTTCTTTTAAATAACCAACAGAACAAAAATGGAAACAAGAAGAAAGATAAAGGTAAAGATTGATCTAATCACCTCTGAAGTTAAAAAAGTTCACTCTTATCTTACATTGAAGCCACTGGGTTTTTAGGCTATTGAATTTATCCTTAGGGTTGAATATTCACCACGGAGTCCTATGAAGTAAGGTGGTTTGTTGGTTTTTGTCTGTTTGTTTATTGGGCTCATGGCTGTGGAATTGCAAGCCTCTAGAGAGAAGGGCTGTATCTTATATAATTGGTTATGTGCTGCAGAACCCATTTTTAATGACTAAATAGTTAGAAGTGGTCACTATTTTGTATATTTATCCCTATTTACTTACAAGCTCCTGTTACTGTCCTATTGCCTTCCTCTAAGAGAGACCAGTGGTATGCTGTTCTCCTCTCACATGGTCACTTGAGTCAGTTTATTCTACATTCCACATGTGCTCCTTTGTGGCCTACGTGAGAGATGGAATGGGCACTATTATTCCTGTTTTAGCCACAGTGAAACCAAGTGTCAGATAATCCACATAACTTTCTTAAGGTCACACGTTTTATTCTGCACTGGACACTGTATTAGGTACTTTCTACACATTATTTTATCAAACCCTTATAAAAAGTGCTTGAGATCTCATCCCCTGTTTACCGAGAAACGGTTTTTGAGAAGTAAAGTAGCCTACTTAAAATACCACCCTAATGAGAGCAAGTGGGATTGGAACTCAGACCCTTCCTAAGAGACCCAGACCCTGGCTCTTTCCAGTGATGCACTATAGAGGAAGGGAAGTTTTCAGCATAGAGATAGGAGGGTCAGGAAGGAATAAGAAACAGGAGATACTGGTTGGGATTATGGGTGCCATCTTCCAGAGGTGATCTACATGGAACTCCAAACCTGGTTAGGAGCAGAAGGAAGCATGGGGAGAAGTCATGACTGCTACACTTGCAGATTAGAAGAGGATGAAAATAGATATCATGTGTGTGAGAGAGCGCCAATGGAAAAGCAGCATTATATAAATAGAATTAAAAACGTGCGTGTGCGAAGGGCACTGCTAAAACTGGATTGAGGACCTGGAGCCAGGGGTGTTAGCTTGGGAAGTGAGTATGGCCTGGCACTGGGGGAGCAGCGGGCAGGAGATGTTTCCATGACAGCGTGCAGGGTGAGATGGGATGTAAGTCGAGCGTCCGGGCTGATGGATGGAAAAGGCTGAGGCAGAGCTCCAGTGCGGGCGGCTCGCTGCTGTCCCCAGGAATCTTGCTCCGCACAGCAGCAGAGGACCAGGGCCTACAGAGAACGGGTAGCTGCAGCCTCCACCCAGCATCTAACCCAAAACTCCTCCAAGTGTGCTCCTTGGACCATAGCACACACACTGTCTCAAAATTTGTTTGAAATGTGAAGACGCAGTGTCCTCGTCCCCTCCCCATTTCCTTCATCGCGATTTACATTATAGCAAATGCATCAAGTACTTATGGAAAGTGCATATGAGATAAGAGTTCTTGCATATTGTCAGAGAGCATGAGAACAATGCATACCCATTATTGATGACTAAGTTTTATTATTTTATTATTTTAATAGTTTTTGGCACAACTTTCAAAAGCTAAACTATGGAAATGGCTTATATGACCATCAGTAGGTGAATGGATTAAAAATGTATAATATATCCACAATAGGCTACTACTCTGCCATGATAAATGATAAATCTGAGTCATTCTTAGAAAAACAGAAAGATCTTGAGACTGCAAGTTCAAGTGAAATAAATCACACACAGGAGGTCAAATATTACATAGTTTCTCCAGTGTGAGTGACACAAAATAGAAATAATTTAACACCTTCATGATAGGGCTATAGTTTATATGTCTCACTGCAAGGTGGCTCTGAACCACTAATGCATATGCATGGATGTCTCATCTGGGAGCATGTGACAGTCCCATCAGGTGACGAATCCAGAAGATGGGACAGTCACGCATGTAAGCTTCAAGCTAGTGGGAATGCTAAAGAGCAAGATGAAAGAGTGTGGGTAGGAAACCGGGAGGCAGACTTCGTGGAGACTGGAAGGAGATCTGTAGAAGAAAGGGGATGGGAGGGGGGAGGGGGAAAGTGAGTAAAACGATCAAAAGGTGATACGGATACGTACCGATTCCCCAAGTCAATGTAATGAGTAGGTATCACAAACATAAAAGGAAAAAAGCAAGTAAACAAAAATGATGCCCAGAATCCTAAGGAACTAGAAAAGTGTGAAGAGAGATGTTCTACATCCTTTTTTTGTATCTCTACCCTGATCAGATGGATTTGTGAGTGTTAGAAAGTGAGCTTAGATAGAACATCAAGTGTGCAGTTGAACATCTTATGGGCCCAACACAAGTGATTCAGGGGGTTTCATTGAACAAATCTTGGTGGCAGTGACCCTATTGTGAAGCTCACACAATCTCTACAAAGACCAGAAGCCCTGGACAGAGTTGTCTGGGAGATGGGGGGGAGCATGGTATGGCACTGGGGACCGGAGAGCTGGCCTGGGCTTCCAGGCATGGCTGGGCTTCCAGCCTCTGCTTAGCTCAAATGCGCCACAGTGGGTGTGTTAATACAAATGATAACACTGCAAATCAAGGCACTATTCTGTCGTGCACCCAGTTCAGCAGCATATACTAGAACTGCATGCAGGACGGAGGACAGAGGTCTTGCAGTAGTGTTTGCATGGGTACCAGGAGTGACTGAAAAAACACAACAGATGCTTAAGTTAAAGAAAAAATAGTTTCTACAGTGAAAGAACCATTTTCCAAACTGATGGAGTAAATGTGTTTGCAGCAAGAGAGAGTATTTGAGAGGGATTAGTGGCAATGCTTTTTACTGTAATAATTTTTTAAAAAAATTAAATAGTCACTCTTTTTGTCATTGATCACTGTCACTTGTCACTGATCAAACACTTAACATTAATTCTTGTCAAATAAAAACATTCTGGCATGTCCTCACCGATCTTCTTTACCAGATCCGGCACTGAGTGACTTCTGATTTCAATAAAGTCAAAATCATGATGAAAGTTAAACGGTTTGAATTGATTCAGGACATTGAAGCAGCCACATCAGTGCCATGAAAGACTCTCAGGAAAGAGGATGTCCAGACCTGCTTCAGAAAGTGGCAAGGACAATGGGACAATTGTATTCAAAGTGAAGGGAAGTTTTCTAGAGGCCTTAATGTCAACATGTCAATTACTCTACTAAAAGTTTATTTTTAAATTTAAATAATCACTCTTTATTGAGTATATCCCTTCAGATATGAAAGAAGAAATCAGGAAAGGAAGGAAGAAAGAAGTCCGAGGAGATACTTATTACTAGGGTGATGTCAATCCCGTCTTCTGGTATGACTAGGATCATTCACTAGCCTCATCTCTGACACTCTTCACAGCCCCGTCTCAGAATCGGGGAGTTCAGAGAGGGACAAAAGAGAATAGGAAAGGTGTGAAAATGTGCAGTGTAAACTCACCCCATTTGACTGTGGAGTATAAATATGGAGGCAGCACTGAATCTAAGGATAAGATATTCCTCAGGGGTCTTGACCGCTGAGGTATAGCCTGATAGCCTGAAGAGGGCGGATGATGGGTTCATTTGGAGTCACGGCTTTTTACGTCAGTCACGTGAGAAGTGAAAGTCTCTCTCTCTCTCTCTCTCTCTCTCTCTCTCTCTCTCTCTCTCTCTCTGAGGTGCAGCTGTTAAGTGTATTTAACAAGTTATATCTGAAGCTAGCTCTCTGCTTCATCTCAGCCACTCTTCATTGAAAGCACCTTGAACGTTCTGACTTCCGCGCTTTGCTTTCTCCTGTTCAGGATCCTGTTGCCTTTCCCTCACTCGGTCCTCAAATTTCAGGCAGTGTCTCTCCCGGGAACCCTTCTCTGGTCGCTCCATCCTGCCGTGTCTCCTTCTCCACTCAACGCTCTCCTGGTTGTTTCCTGGACTTTTTCACACGCCTACTAGCGGCGTGATTTAGCCCTTGTAGAGCTCCTGCTCGGAGACTTACCGCGATCAACAGTGGCCTGCGGAGGGCACTTGATAAAAATAGTGCTCCGTTTCCCCTCTGCAAACCTCCTCTCCACTCTCAGGTTTCTCAGTCGTCTTTGCTGCTCGGTGCCAGTTAGCATGTGGTCTCCCTTTGTTGTTCTAAAACTAGACACTGTGACAACAACAGCGGCACCCTGGCAGGCAGCTCAAGCCAACAAAAAGAATCACCTGACTTTGGTTATGATCAAAATCTTTCTTTCAGATTGCCAAGTCGCATAAAATCTGATTTAAATAACCAAGAATAATTTTTTTGTACCATATACATTTACCATTACTGGAACGAAGGGTAATGTATTTACCCTGATCGTTTTAAGGGAGTCTTTAACAGAACAGAAAGGAATAAAACTGAGAATTGGTGAAGAGAGCAGGAAGATATTCCCAGAGCCACTCCCTGCTATATCTGGGCACCACGGGCAGCACAGCAGGGCAGGGAGACCCAGGGCTCACCCAGCTTTCACATCACACGTGGCCACGACAAGTCCAAAGTAAGTCCATGACGCTGTCACAAAACATGTTTTGTTTGGCCAAAATTAACTTATTTTTCATTGTATTGCTAGAAGCTGGGCACTCCTCCTTTTCTTCCCCCAATTTACACAAACATTTTTTTCCACCATAACTCAGAAGAACCTGAGCATCATCAGTCACAGGGTGAGAGCTTTCTCCTAGTTCCTTGCTCTGATTTACCATCCTTTGATTGTTACTCAAAATCGCCAAAGTGCTAACTGTAGGACAAGCAATAGCAGAGGAAACTAAATTTTTCCCACCGAAATACTCTTTTGGCTTGAAATATAGATTAAGACTTCCTTTAAAAAAGGACATAGAAGGCCAGAGATTTAGCTCGGTGCTTCCGGCGCCGCAGTGGTTCCAGTGCAAGGTCCCTGGTTTGATCCCCGGTAACCACATACAGTAGTACCAGGTGTGATGACTCTCACTCACCGGCGAACAGTGCTATATACTCTTATAGGTAAGAAAGCTAGCTAGACATGTGGTAGGCAGATAGATAGGACTGGCCCTCAGAAGCAAGCCAAAAAGCCAATTTGGAGGTCAGCATTCCCAGAGGGAACAAGCTATCCTACTCATATAAGATAAACACCCTTGATTGATGTTCTAAATAGGCATCCCCAGATGTTCTAAAGAGGGTGTCAGCCTCCCTAAGATAAACAATAGCATTTGATATTCTAAAATGGGTGTCAATTTCCTGGGGTGGAGGGCTAAGACCTTGACCCACCTCTTCAGAGAATTCATGATTTTGTCTATTTTTTGTGGTTTCTTGTTGTACCAATGTTACCTAAGCTACTGTATTTGCAGTGTTACTGGTTGATTGTAACTTTGTCCCGCTCCAGAACTACCTTTCCTCATGGCTTTGCTCCATAAAAGCCCTCTGAAAAATAAAATTGGTGGGTTACCCACTTTTCAGGTTCCCCCTTCTGCCTCTCTTAGGCAGAAGCTTTCTTTTTCAATAAAATTTTCCTAATCAAACCTCCATTGTTCCTAAAATTCATTCTTTGATTTTTAGAGAACACGAACTCACATTTCAGGTGGAGAGCTAAACCTTGTTCCCCTGCATCAGTAACACAATGCTGGGCGTGGTGGTTCACACTTGTCATCCCAGCACTCAGGAGACAGAGGCAGGAGGATTGCTGAGTTCAAGGCTTGCCTGGGCTACATAGTAAACTCAGGGTCAGCCTGAACTACAAAGCTAGACCCTGCCTAAAATAAAATTTAAAAAAAGATATAGATAAAATTCTTAAACACAGTTTCATTTTTATTAGTTTAGATCAATCTAAATTGCAGCTTATTTGCAGGCTGTTAAGAGAGAGATGCTTGGTTTTGGACACCCAAATTTCCAAATGAGAGAAAGGAGGAGCATCCAGAAGGTACTGAAGAGCCCTGACAAGCTTATGTGGTCGTGAGTCCCCAACATACACAAGAATGGCATCTCTCTGTCCTCAGAGGACGAAAGCAGGGTGTCAGTGTTTTCTGGTGGTGACAGCAGGAAGGAATCAAGCAGGTGTTGTGCTGGAAAGACATTTTGCAAAGGAATGCCTACCGAGATTAGAAGTACAGGAGAAACATGATTTGGCGGGAAAGTTTAGCCTTGATATTCCAGGAAGACGTCTGACTGTTGACTGGAAAGAGAGTGAGAGACAAAATACAAAAGAGAACCCGTAAAAGTTATAGCCATTCTCCCTGATCTGTACTGGTGATTCACTGTAAGTCTAATTTGCATTTCCCTATTACTATTGAGATGGAGTATCTTTTCAGATGTTTATTGGCTGTGTCAAAGTCAAACAAAAATATGGAGGTAAATCTCCAATCGAGGAACTTTTATTCAGGAATAAGTAGAGAACAGGATTCCAATCTAGACACACATGACAAGGCTGGGGCTGTCTCCAGTATGTTCAGAGAACAAAGGATAGGTAGGGGGTTTCATTAGGACAGAGGAAACTATGCAGGTGATTTGGGAAGAAAATTCATTGGCCCTGAGGATGCTTGTGGGAGCTGGCCAGCTCCGCTTGGTGACTGTTGGTCGCTACTGTGCAATCGTACGGTCACAGTTGGAAGTTCCAACATTAGTCGTTTGGTAGAAACTATCTTTTTCCACCATAGCTCAGTGGATCAAGAGCCTCACACCTGCTACATAAGCACTTCACTGAGCTACACACCCGCCCCTATAAAGACACTCACCGTCAAGGCAGGCTTTTTCAGTGGATTGATTCTGAGACAGTTTCTCAGCAGGCATCCAGAACCAAGAAAGCTAACATGAATCTTTCTTTTAAAATTATTTGTCTGACGCATTTTGTCACAGCAAAGAAAAGCTAACACAATAATACATATTGCTGTCCCCATTCTTTCAACTTTTTCTACTTTCACATTTTAGATATGTCTCTATTAAGGACTAAATAATTGAGCTTTTAAAAATCAAGAATGACAATCTTTCTCTTTCATTTTGAATCAGCCCATCTATAATAATGTGGGTACTGTTATACAGTTTGAGCATATATATTCCCAAACCCCAAATCCACAAACCCTTCAAGTCCAAAGCATTTTGAATGCTTTTCTGGATTTGAGAAGTGCTCAGCTGTGCAAATATTCCAAAATCTGAAGTCTGAAACACTTTTTCCCCAACCACATTGCACACAATACTATACCTGTATTAGGTATACATCCATCATCTTACTCTTTTAACCTGGTTGACCTGTTTTAAATTATTTTTTACTTTTTTATAGGTTAATTTTATGACTTCATTCCTCTATAATTTTTAATTTTGATGACTTATGAACTGATATGCATAGATTGGGTATGATGGCACATACCTGTAATCCTAGCACCCTGGAGGCTGAGGCAGGAGAATTGCAAGTTGAAGCCCAACTTGGGCAATTTAGAAACTTAGTGAGGTCCTATTTATATACAAAAGAAAAAGAAGAGGGAGACTGGTGATGTAGGTCGGCACTGTGGCCCCAGATCTGACCCTCAGTAGTTTCCCCCAAATGTGATCGGGTTCTTTCACACTTGTGAACCAAGCACATTAGCAGATTTCAACTCTCGTCTCTGTGTTGCAGTGTTCTATGGGACTTTTGGCTTCTACTTTGTTGAGAAGTCAGCTTTTACTTTTTTTTTTTTTTTTTTTTGAGACAGGGTCTCGCTTTGTAGTTCAGGCTGGCCCTGAGCTCACTATGTAGCCCAGGCAAGCCTCGAACTCAGCAATCCTCCTGTCTCTGCCTCCCGAGTGCTGGGATGACAGGCGTGAGCCACCACGCCCGGCACTGTGGAATGTGGTACTGTGTCCTTTTCTTTGGCTACCTGTGAGATTTTCTCTTTTTCTTTCATTTTTAGCAGTTTTATATAATGTACCTGGTATGATTTTCTTTGCAGTTACTCAGATTAAGATTATTATAATTTGTTTGTGCTTTCTTTGACAATGGTTTTTAGGACAGGATCTCTCTCTGTAGTTCTGGTTGGCCTTGAAGTCAGTATGTAACCCAGGCTGACGTGGACCTCAGCAGTCCTGCTTCCCTCCCGTGTGCCACTCCCAGCAGGATTGGTATAATTTTGAGGATGAGACCTAATGCTTTCCTTCACTCTTTCTGTATGTGGGATGGGTCTCTCTGTGTTGCTTAGGCTGGTCTTGAGTTCCTGGGCTCAAGTGGTCTCCTGCTCTAGCCTTCCAAATTCAGTGGTGATAGGAACAAATTGCTGTGCTCAGCTTCTCTTTGGAAGAATTCTTGACCATTATCTACCCACATTTTGTTTCGGCCGTAGGCTCTTCCTCCTTTCTCTTTTCAACACCAATTACATGTCCTGAAGTTTTCCTCCATTCTTTATTTGGCTTTCAGCTCTTTGCTGTGGTTTTCTTTTGCTTTGTCTGCCTTAGTCTGATGGATGCTCCTAACCTCCGCTTTCCTCTGTGCTTTCTTCACCTGTGTCAGTAGTGCACATTTCAAAGTCAGCTAATTTGTTATAGCTTAAGTTCTAGACTCCTGCGTAGCTCTTTTCAGTGATTCTAATTCTTTGATAAAATTCTATTCTGTCAACTGTCATCTTATACATAGCTGTCATTTTCTTCAGACTATAACTTCAGTATCTGGACCTCCTGATTTAAAAAAATATTTTCAGAAACTAGAAAAGTTAGCCTTTGCAGTTGCTCTCAATGGTAGCACTCTAATCCCTCAGAACCAGAGCAAAAGATTCTACCATAGCATTTAAATACTAATTGAAAACATGGAATCAGAGGGATTCCTCAGGCAGGAATAATTTTCATTGTGTTGATATATTTTATTTTAAAGAAGTCTTAATTACACAGTTTTAAACACATCTTTATTTTATTACTTCATGATAATTACATTCATTGTGTGGAGTTGGTACACATACATAACACACCATAATTCTTTTTTCCATCCTACCTTCCCTCCGAACTTTGGTCCCACTTCCATTTGTGAAAGATTTATCTCTCTGTTTCCTATTATCTATCTTTTATTTTGCTCTTTAATTTATTTATACTCTGAGTTTCTCGCATGAGAATCCATGAGAATTTAAGCTTGTGTAGTTCATTTATTTCACATAACATTATGGCCTCAAGGTACACCTATTTTATAGCAAATGCCTCAGGTTGTTTATGGCAGAGTAGTACTGCATCACACATAAATGACACATTTTCTCTAACCATTCCTCTGTTGATAAACAGATGGGCAGCTTCCAAGATTTATCTATCATGAATTGGGCTGCTATAACACTCTTCATTATAATATGATGCCTTTGATCCTTCCAGAAAAATACTTAGAAGAGGAATAGCTGGGTAAAATAGAATTTCTAGTTTTCCTTTTTTTTTTTAAGTTGAATTCTTTATTGGTACAACTTACATACATCTCATCACATGTAATATTGGGGAATTTGTACCAATATATGACAAAAGTCAATTCTCATTTTTACCCATATTCCCACCCACCCACACCTCCCCACCCCTATATACATGCTCTTTCATTTTCTTTCAGAATCATATTTATTCTTTCCCCTCATTACATCCCCACACCAAATTTCCCTTGGAAATTTCCCATTCTACAAAGACCATCATACTTTCTAAAGCTCATTTGCATCTACAGGTGCTCATATCAATAAGAAGATCCGGTATTTGCCTATCTGTGATCTATTGATTTCATTCATTAGCATGTCCTCCCAGGTATATCCATTTGCATGTAAATGAATCAATCTTGTCATTCTTTATGGCAGAGTAGCACTCCATTTTATATTAAAAAAAAAACACATCTTCTTTATCCAGTCTCCAGTTGATGGGCATTTGGGTTGTTTCCAAGACTGAGCTATCACAAACTGAGCTGCTATGAACAAGGGTGTACATCTGTCTTTCCACTGTGATTTTCTAAATTTTTGGGGGTATATTGCTAGCAGGGGGATGGCAGGGTCAAATGAGACCCCTAGTCCTAGTTTTCTGAGAAATCTCCACACATATTTCCACAATGGTTGCACAAGTCTGCAATCCCACCAACAGTGGAGAAGGGTTCCTTTCTCCCCACAGCCTCGCCAGCATTTATCGCTGGTTGATTTTGTAATAGCGGCCATTCTTTGTGGAGTGAGATGAAATCTCAGTGTTGTTTTCATTTGCATCTCTCAAATGACCAGTGATGTTGAACATTTCTTCATATGTTTCTTAGTTGCTTTGACTTCTGCCCCTGAGAAGTGTCTGTTCATTTCAGA